>WNWK01014026.1:0-35000 GCA_009830355.1 Cherax destructor
TATATGAAACACTGGTGTAATGAAACACTGGTATAATGAAACACTGGTGTAATGAAACACTGGTATATTGAAACACTGGTGTAATGAAACACTGGTATAATGAAACACTGGTATAATGAAACACTGGTATAATGAAACACTGGTGTAATGAAACACTGGTATAATGAAACACTGGTGTAATGAAACACTGGTGTAATGAAACACTGGTATAATGAAACACTATGTAATGAAACACTGGTATAATGAAACACTGGTGTAATGAAACCTGGTGTAATGAAACACTGGTGTAATGAAACACGGGTTTAATGAAACACTGGTGTAATGAAACACTGGTGTAATGAAACACTGTTGTAATGAAACACTGGTGTAATGAAACACTGGTATAATGAAACACTGTGTAATGAAACACTGGTATAATGAAACACTGGTGTAATGAAACACTGGTGTAATGAAACACTGGTGTAATGAAACACTGGTGAATGAAACACTGGTGTAATGAAACACTGTGTAATGAAACATGGTGTAATGAAACACTGGTGTAATGAAACACTGGTGTAATGAAACACTGGTGTAATGAAACACTGGTGTAATGAAACACTGGTGTAATGAAACACTGGTATATGAAACACTGGTGTAATGAAACACTGGTATAATGAAACACTGGTATAATGAAACACTGGTGTAATGAAACACTGGTATAATGAAACACTGGTGTAATGAAACACTGGTGTAATGAAACACTGGTATAATGAAACACTAGTGTAATGAAACACTGGTGTAATGAAACACTGGTATAATGAAACACTGGTGTAATGAAACACTGGTGTAATGAAACACTGGTAGTAATGAAACACTGGTGTAATGAAACACTGGTGTAATGAAACACTGGTGTAATGAAACACTGGTGTAATGAAACACTGGTGTAATGAAACACTGGTGTAATGAAACACTGGTGTAATGAAACACTGGTGTAATGAAACACTGGTGTAATGAAACACTGGTGTAATGAAACACTGGTGTAATGAAACACTGGTGTAATGAAACACTGGTGAATGAAACACTGGTGTAATGAAACACTGGTGTAATGAAACACTGGTGTAATGAAACACTGGTGTAATGAAACACTGGTGTAATGAAACACTGGTGTAATGAAACACTGGTGAAAATGAAACACTGGTAAAATGAAACACTGGTATAATGAAACACTGGTGTAATGAAACACTGGTGTAATGAAACACTGGTAAAATGAAACATTGGTATAATGAAACACTGGTGTAATAAAACACTGGTGTAATGAAACACTGGTGTAATGAAACATTGGTATAATGAAACACTAGTAAATTGAAACATTGGTATAATGAAACACTGGTATAATGAAACACCGGCATAATGAAACACCGGCATAATGAAACACCGGCATAATGAAACACTGGTAAAAAGAAACATTGGTATAATGAAACACTGGTAAATTGAATTTTTTTATAGTGAAAAACTAATGAAATACTAGTACAATGAAACACTGGTATAAACATTGGTATAATGAAACGCTGGTAAATTGAATCATTGGTATAATGAAACACTGGTATAATGAAGGACTGGTATAATGAAGGACTGGTATAATGAAACACTGGTATAATGAAACACTGGTATAATGAAACACGGGTATAATAAAACACTGATATAAAGAAACACTGGCATAAAGAAACACTGGCATAAAGAAACACGGCTATAAAGAAACACTGGTATAATGAAATATTGGTATAAAGAAACATTTGTATAATGAAACACTGGTATAAAGAAACATTTGTATAATGAAACACTGGTATAATGAAACATTGGTATGATGAAAAATTGGTATAATGAAACACTGGAATATAGAAACACTGGTATAATGAAACACTGGTATAAAGAAACACTGGTATAATGAAACATTTGTATAAAACACTGGTATAATGAGACACTGGTATAATGAAACACTAGTATATTGAAACACTGGTATAATGAAACACTGGTATACTGAAACACTGGTATACTGAAACACTGGTATAATGAAACACTGGTATAATGAAGCACTGGTATAATGAAACTGGTATGAAACACTGGTATAATGAGACACTGGTATAATGAAACACTGGTATAATGAAATATTGGTATAATGAAACTGGTATAATGGGACACAAGCAACTAAAAGTTACCTGAAGAAAGTTTCGGAGCCAGTGTCCCCAGATCTGGTTACAGACAAGGCCTGGTGAATGGAGACCTGCTCAACCAGTCTGTTACTGCTGGCCACACACTGTTCATTGCACGGACAAGAGCTCTGCTGATCAGTTAATGACCGGAGGAACTTAGCAAGTTCCCTGTTGAAAACAGTCAGGTGTCTGCTGGTAATTCCCCTTAAGCATTGTATGTAGAGAGAGGCTGTTGAAAAGCCTCTTATACTTATCATGTTATTCTGCGCCGACTGTCTAGCATTTCGCTTTTTTACGGGACTGGTCCCGTATCTGCACAATTGAATTTACGATGTATCTTCCTTACCTGCTGTCCAAGGAGTGCAGGTCGAGGTACTACAAACATTCTTGGTTAATTAGATGCTTGACTGAATTTATACGTGCAATGAAGGTTCTCCGTACGTTGTCTAGATCTGTAAATTGACCTGCCTTGAAAAAATTGGTTGTTAGTGCAGTACAATGTTCAAGCCTAGAGAGAACAAGTGACTTAAAGTGGATGATCGTTGGCTTGGTGTCTCTTGTTGTGAAGGTTCTCGTTATCCATCCTGTCATTTTCCTCGAGGTTGCAATAATGACACCTTTGTGATCCTTGAAAGTGAGATCCTCTGACATTATTACTCTCAAGTCTTTCATGTTAGTTTTACATTCAACTGAGGGAGTAGAGGGAGTTTTTTTCCCTCCGTTCCAGCTTCACATTTTCCAAAGGGAAGTAATTAAAATGAAAATCTGGTACAAATAGTCACAGGTGTAATGAGACACAGGTACAGTGAGACACTTATAGTGAGATGTATTGTGAGACACGTATACACAGAGAGGTATAATGGGCACGTATAGTGAAACACTTATATGTAGACAGGTATAGTGAGATACATAGACACGGGTATAGTGAGACATATATAGCGATACACGAGTATATTGGAGTATACCTGGCGAGGGTTTCGAGGGTCAACACCCCCGCGGCTCGGTCTGAGACCAGGCCTCGTGGTGGATCAGGGTGTGATCAACCAGGCTGTTACTGCTGGCCGCACGCAAACTGACGTACGAACCGTACTAAGAAACAACTCAATAAGTGTCAGGGGCATAAGACTGTTCAACTGCTTCCCAGCATACATAAGGGGGATCACCAATAGACCGCTGGCTGTCTTCAAGAAGGCACTGGACAGGCACCTAAAGTCAGTACCTGAGCACTCGTGGCGCCCCTGCTTATCATTGGGGGAATGTTGCATCTCCTGCTGAGTCTTTTGCTTTTATAGGGAGTGATTTTCGTGTGCAAGTTTGGTACTAATCCTTCTAGGATTTTCCAAGTGTATATTATCATGTATCTCTCTCCCCTGCGTTCCAGGGAATACAAATCAAGGGACTTCAACCGTTCCCAGTAATTTAGGTGCCTTATCGTACTTATGTGTGCCGTGAAAGTTCTTTGTATACTCTCCAGGTTAGCAATTTCGCCAGCCTTGATTGGGGCAGCTGAGTGTACGGCAGCAGTTGAACCTAGAGAGAACAAGCGATTTGAAGAGAATCATCATGGGCTTGGCGTCCCTAGTCTTGAAGGTTCTCATTATCCATCCTATCATTTTTTCTAGAAGATGCGGTAGATACATTGTTGTGGTTTTTGAAGGCGAGATCCTCTGACATTATCACTCCCAGGTCCTTCACATTACTTTTTCGCACTATTGTATGGTTAGAATTTGTTGTATACCCTGATACAGTTTTAATTTCCTCAAGTTTTCCATATTTGAATAGTTGAAATTTCTCTTCATTGAACTTCATATTGTTTTGAGTGGCCCATTTCAAGATTTGGTTTATGTCCGCTTGGAGTCTTGTGGTGTCTTCGATGGAGGTCACTGTCATGGACCTTACATCTCTGTCTGTGTCAGATATGACGATGATGAATAGGATGGGAGCGAGTACTGTGCCTTGTGGAACAGAGCTTTTCACCGTAGCTGCCTTAGACTTTACTCTATTTACTATTACTCTTTGTGTTCTATTTGTTAGGAAATTATAGATCCATCTACCAACTTTTCCTGTTATTCCTTTATCACGCATTTTGTGTGCTATTACACCATGGTCACACTTATCAAAGGCTTTTGCAAAGACTTTGTATACTACATCTTCCTTTTTTTTTATCCTCTATAGCATCCAGGACCATGTCATAGTGGTCCAGGAGCTGGGACAGTCAGGAGCGACCTGCTCTAAATCTGTGTTGCCCTGGGTTGTGTAATTGATGGGTATCTAGGTGGTTGGTGATCTTGCTTCTTTGAACCCTTTCAAAGATTTTTATGATATAGGATGTCAGTGCTATCGGTCTGTAGTTCTTTGCAATTGCTTTACTGCCACCTTTGTAGAGTGGGGCTATGTCTATTGTTTTTAGTGAGTGTGGGATGACCCCTGTGTCCATGCTCCCTCTCCATAGAATGCTAAAGGCACGTGACAGGAGCTTCTTGCAGTTCTTGATGAACACGGAGTTGCATGAGTCTGGGCCTGGAGCAGAGTGCATAGGCATGTCATTTATTGCCTTTTCAAAGTCTTGTGGTGTTAGGTTAATATCATGGATTTTTGAGATGACCAAATTTTGGGTCTCGTTCATATTCATTTAGATTGTCGACCCTTAGTCTTGTGGGTATAGTAAGATACGGGTATACTAAGACACGGTTATAGTGAGACATGGGTATAGTGAGACACGGGTATAGTGGGACACGTGTATAGTGAGATATGGGTATAGTAAGACACGGGTATAGTAAGACTCGGGTATAGTGAAACACAGGTATAGTGAGACCCGGGTATAGTGAGACAGGGGTTAGTGAATTATTATTATCAAATAAAGCTAAACCGACAAGGGTCATGCACTGCTGCGGGGCAGAAAATAGTGCCGGGGCTATAAACAGCTAGGTGGAGAGGGGATCAGAGGTGAGGGGAGAAAAGTGCTGAAAGGGACGCTAGGGACTGTGTCACAGTTCATACAGTCAAGCAGTTTCTGTCAAAAAGTCATCGTATGTCAAAGGCAGGACCGTCTGCAAGAAGAGAAGATAAGGTAAGAGCAGTAGGGCGGCGGCAGCGGTGGAGGTAAACCTGCCAGCTCGCTGGTAAACTGGACAATCCACAAGAAAGCGAAGAACCGAAATAGGGACCCGACAAACTTCACAGAGAGGAATAGGGAGAGCACAGTCCCCCGAGTACGGTAACAGTTGTAAGAAGATGACCTCAAACCCAAAAGCGGTTTAATAGAGTGAAATTTGTTATGGTGCATGTCCGACCACTGTTGTTACCAACAGCTGCGAAGACGGGCAGAGATGAATGTTAAATAATCCCTGAACGGAATACCTCCATAGGAAACCAGATCACGCACTGCTGACTGCGCAGCAGCATCCACCTGTTCATTGCCCGGCACATCAATGTGTCCAGGGACCCAACAGAAAACGTCTTTGTTTTTGCTAGTCACACGGCACAACCAAAGTTGAATACGAAGAACCAATGGATAAGGGGAATCAAATGTTTAATGGCCTGTAAAGCGCTGAGGGAATCTGAAATGATCACAGACTCCGAAGGAGACATACATGTAATATGAGAAGCGCTATGAGGATGGCATACAACTCGGCGGTAAAAATACTAGCTGAGTCTAACAGCGAGAAGCAACTGTAGGTAGGAGAGCTTTGGCGCACAGCAGTAGGGGAGAACAGACATGAACCGTTGTAACCTCCCGAAGGGGAAGGGGAAAGGCAGACACTACATGAACATACAAGGGAGGAAATTGGAGAGAAGATCGGAGTGAGTGAAGACGAAGAAAAAACTGTCGAGTAAGCAGGGGCGCCAAACAAATAACGGGCTTCTACTAACGTCTGAGACCAACCTATACGTTGAAGGAACATGAAGGTCATGAGAGCGGACAAAGTAACGATGGCAATGAGCATCACGAAGATCGGCTAAAGAAGGACCATTAGCCTCAGCATAGAGGCTTTCAACAGGGGATGAACGAAAGGCAACAAGGCATAAATGTAGACCTTGTTTGCCCTTGCCCGCTTAAAATCCAAAAGATGATCTGTGGTCCGATTATATCGATAATGGCCCCACACAGCACGTTCCAAACGCACTGCACAGGCACACGCAGAAGACCACCAAGGCACACATGTCTGAGAATGCCTGCCTGAGGTTTGAGGAATAGAACTAAGGTCGAAAAAAAAGAGGAGGGACAGCGGAGGGACAGTTACTAGAAGGAATGAAAGAGCCGTAAGTTACCCCTCACTCATCCAAGAGGACCTCGATACCGCCAGCAGTGCAGATGCAGCGTGGAACGGGTGCCAAACTGCCAAAACCTACCCTTCACGCCAGTAAACCAGAGCTCCAGGATAGCAACCTCACATCTACCGAGCCACCTCGGTGGACAAAAGAGAGGGCGGTTGGATACCTGCCACAAACCATACCTCTTTTGGCTGCCACCTCCCAGAATCGACAGGCAGCCTCTGGAGATACACCCGCCACCTGCAGGACACCCCACCCCACCTGGAAATCCGGGAAGGGAACAGGGCGCCTTCAGATGATCCAGATTCCTCGGCAAACTACACCACTCCCGAGGAACCTCACGGAGCGAGATGAACCCTGGCACACTTCCCCCTACCTAGAAACCGTAATGCCAAAGGGGAGGACCCCAGAGTCTACAAACGTTATGGGGAAAAGGGAGGGATGGGAGGGGGGAGGAAAGGGAAAGAGAGGATGTGGAAGGATGGGATAAGGAAGGGGGATTGGGGGTAATTAGGTTCAGTCTGAGGAAGGAGACCAAAAGGTCTAATTCCTCCGACCAAGAGCCTCTTCACCGTGCCAAGGAGCCCCCCTTGAAGAGGAGGTATAGTAAAACAGGTATAGTGAAACAGGTATAGTGAAACACAGGTATAGTGAGACAAGGCTATAATGAGACATGGGTATAGTGAAACACGGGTATAGTGAAACATATGGTGAGACTGAGGTTCAACTATTAAAATTAACACCAACACATAATTACGCTGCTAATAACTTAATCCCCTCTTACTCTGGGACAGCCCCGGGTGAAGGTACAATAGGTCTCCGCCCCGGCACTTCAACAGAGATAATTCTCTTGTATATTGTACAAAAAACATATATAAACCAACAGCGAGAACAAAAATATTTTGGTAAACAGAGTGGTCTCCCCTGAGAATAAAGAAGTGCTCGTTTTCTCTGTCGACATACATCCCGTTTTTTGTTTTTGGGTAGGAGTTTTGGGTATTTTTTCAGTTTGAATCTTTTTTTGCTGTTTTCTACTTTGCCTGTAGTTATAGCAGTATTCAAATTTCACTTAAAGACAAAGTGTGATTATCCTGAAGCAAAGCTCCTGTATGATAGACCCAATGTTCACAGACTCTTATTTATATAATTTTGGAACGTACTTCCTACATATCTAATAATACGTTCATAAAAAATGAGCTGTTGAACTACTTGTGAGCACAGAGGTGTTGCAAGCCATCCACCTGGCTCGCCTACCACACACACAGGTGTTGCAAGCCATCCACCTGGCTCGCCTACCACACACACAGGTGTTGCAAGCCATCCACCTGGCTCGCCTACCCACACACACAGGTGTTGCAAGCCATCCACCTGGCTCGCCTACCACACACACAGGTGTTGCAAGCCATCCACCTGGCTCGCCTACCACACACACAGGTGTTGCAAGCCATCCACCTGGCTCGCCTACCACCCACACACAGGTGTTGCAAGCCATCCACCTGGCTCGCCTACCACACACACAGGTGTTGCAAGCCATCCACCTGGCTCGCCTACCACACACACACAGGTGTTGCAAGCCATCCACCTGGCTCGCCTACCACACACACAGGTGTTGCAAGCCATCCACCTGGCTCGCCTACCACACACAGGTGTTGCAAGCCATCCACCTGGCTCGCCTACCACACACAGGTGTTGCAAGCCATCCACCTGGCTCGCCTACCACACACACATAGGTGTTGCAAGCCATCCACCTGGCTGCCTACCACACACACACATAGGTGTTGCAAGCCATCACCTGGCTCGCACCACACACACAGGTGTTGCAAGCCATCCACCTGGCTCGCCTACCACACACACAGGTGTTGCAAGTCATCCACCTGGCTCGCCTACCACATACACACAGGTGTTGCAAGCATCCATCCCCTGTCCCCACAGGTGTTGCAAGCCAACCTGGCTCCTACCACATAGGTGTTGAGCCATCCAGCTGCCTACCACACACACAGGTGTCAACCACCTGGCTGCCTACACACACAGGTGTTGCAAGCATCCACCTGGCTCGCCCACACAGTGTTGAAGCCACCTGGCCCTACACACACAGGTGTTGCAAGCCATCACTGGCTGCCACCCCACACAAGGTGCCACACCCCGCTACCACACACAGGTGTAGCCATCCACCTGGCTCGCCACCACACTGTGCAGCCATCACCTGGTCCTACCACACAGGTGTTGCAAGCCACCACTGTCGCCTACCACACAAGGTGTTAAGCCATCACCTTCACACCACACATAGTGTCAAGCCATCCACCTGGCTGCCTACACAGGTGTGCAACATCCACCTGGCTCGCCTACCACACACAGGTGTTGAAGCCATCCCCTGGCTCGCCACACACAGTGTTGCAAGCCATCACCTGGCCGCACCACACACAGGTGTTAAGCCATCCACCTGGCTCCTACACAACACACAGGTGTTGCAGCCATCCACCTGGCCGCCTCACACACACAGGTTACCATCCACTGGTCGCCTACACACACACAGGTGTCAACATCCACTGGCTCGCCTACCACACAGGTGTTGCAATCCACCTGGCTCCTCCACACACACAGGTGTGCGCATCCACCTGGCCCACACACAATGGGCACACCTGTCTCCACACACAGGTGTTGCAAGATCACCTGGTCGCCACCCACAGGTGTGCAAGCATCCACCTGCCACCACAAGGTGTTGAGCATCCACCTGCGCCTCCCACACACAGGTGTTGCAGCATCACTGGTCCTACCACACACACAGGTGTTGCAAGCCATCCACCTGGCTCCCACCAACACAGGTGTTGCAAGCCATCCACCTGGTCGCCTACCACACACACAGGTGTTGCAAGCCATCACCTCTGCCTACCACACACAGGTGTTGCAAGCCATCCACCTGCTCCTACCACACACAGGTGTTGCAAGCCATCACCTGGCTGCCTCCACACACACAGGTGTGCAAGCCATCCACCTGGCTCCTACACACACACAGGTGTTGCAAGCCATCACCTGGCTCGCCTACCACACACAGGTGTTGCAAGCCATCCACCTGGCTCGCCTACCACACACAGGTGTTGCAAGCCATCCACCTGGCTCGCCACCCACAGTGTTAGTCCATCCACCTGGCTCGCTACACACACAGGTGTTGCAAGTCATCCACCTGGCTCGCCTACCACACACACAGGTGTTGCAAGTCATCCACCTGGCTCGCCTACCACACACACAGGTGTTGCAAGTCATCCACCTGGCTCGCCTACCACACACACAGGTGTTGCAAGTCATCCACCTGGCTCGCCTACCACACACACAGGTGTTGCAAGTCATCCACCTGGCTCGCCTACCACACACACAGGTGTTGCAAGTCATCCACCTGGCTCGCCTACCACACACACAGGTGTTGCAAGTCATCCACCGTGCTCGCCTACCACACACACAGGTGTTGCAAGTCATCCACCTGGCTCGCCTACCACACACACAGGTGTTGCAAGTCATCCACCTGGCTCGCCTACCACACACACAGGTGTTGCAAGTCATCCACCTGGCTCGCTACCACACACACAGGTGTTGCAAGTCATCCACCTGGCTCGCATACCACACACACAGGTGTTGCAAGTCATCCACCGCCACGCCTACCACACACACAGGTGTTGCAAGTCATCCACCTGGCTCGCCTACCACACACACAGGTGTTGCAAGTCATCCACCTGGCTCGCCTACCACACACACAGGTGTTGCAAGTCATCCACCTGGCTCGCTACCACACACACAGGTGTTGCAAGCCATCCACCTGGCTCGCCTACCACACACACAGGTGTTGCAAGTCATCCACCTGGCTCGCCTACCACACACACAGGTGTTGCAAGTCATCCACCTGGCTCGCCTACCACACACACACAGGTGTTGCAAGTCATCCACCTGGCTCGCCTACCACACACACAGGTGTTGCAAGTCCACACTGTACCTAGACGATTTTAGCTAAATTACAGAATATAGGTAAATGATTCACAGAACTGATAAATTAGACACAAGTGCAACACTTGAGTGTATTTATTGAGGAAACGTTTCGCCACACAGTGGCTTCATCAGTCCAATACAAAGAAGAATGGTGAAGATCAGGAGTTTGAGGTTATCAGTCCCTCATCCTGGAGTCGACGTAATCAGTCCATCAATCTTGAAAAGAGTGATTGATTACATATATACATACATCTTTCTCTCTCTCTCTCTCTCTCTCTCTCTCTCTCTCTCTCTCTCTATATATATATATATATATATATATATATATATATATATATATATATATATATATATATATATATATATATAAAGTCCTTTCCAAAATTTTCTCTTATACGTTTAAAGATGTTTTTTTATTTATGTTAGTGTAAAAATTATTTATTTTGTTCCAAAAGAACCTTAGAAAACTTACCTAACTTTATTATAACAGCAATTTAATTTAGCCTAATCTAGCTAAATACATTTTAGATAAGTTTACAATAATTTAATAATAAACATACTCCTGGCAGTGAGAGCTCATTATGCAGGGGACTTTCTGTTGGATGTTCCCAACTCCAGCCTTGGCACATGCCTCGACCCATTGCCCTTCGACTTGTAGCCCCTATTCTTGCCGAACACAGGTGTATTTGTGGCAGTGAAGTAGCAGACCGATTCGGGTACCATGGTCTTGTGTGCCGTAAATCCGAGGGAAAGATTGCAAGACATGAAGAGGTTAATAACATTATCAAGAGGAGCCTCACAACAGCCGGATGCCCAGCAATAAGAGAGCCACCCCAATTATGCAGATCTGATGGCAGCAAAAAGCGTCTAGATGGTATCACTCTTCAAGCCTGGACAGACGGCAAGCAGGTGGTGTGGGGCTACACATGTGCATCTACCTTGGCTGATACCTATCTCCAATACACCAGGGAGGAAGGAGGGTCAGCTGCCACCTTCAGGGAGTCCCAGAAGTCGAGAAAATATGGATAACTTGCCCATCATTATATGTTTGTTCCCATAGGCTCAGAGACCCTTGGCTCATGGGGAAAGAGTGCATCTAAGTTCCTCAAGGAGCTAGGCAAAAGACTCAACAGGGTAACTAGGGATCCAAGGGCAGCTAGTTTTCTGTTCCAGCGACTCAGCGCTGCTGTTCAGAGGGGTAATGCATGCTGTATTCTGGGCATGCGTCCCAGCTCGGAGGAGCTGGATGAGATTTTCGCATTATAATCAGTGACAAACATGTAACAATATGTACTAGACATGTATCTCTCACACCTCGTGTACTGTATATGCCATCT
This sequence comes from Cherax destructor, assembly GCA_009830355.1. Lineage (NCBI taxonomy): Eukaryota > Metazoa > Arthropoda > Malacostraca > Decapoda > Parastacidae > Cherax > Cherax destructor. The sequence goes on from WNWK01014026.1 coordinate 11,777, forward strand.
TTATATTCACAATGTATCTCTTTATTTTTTTTTGTACCATATTATGTAATAAAATATTTCTATTGGTGAAAAAGAATGAAAAGATGTGGTGGTAGGGGAAACGGAATATTCAAATGGCTTCAGGAAGAAATCCAAATATTCTTCCTTGAAGCATTTTTATCCAATTCTCCGAGGCTATGGGTCCCACAATTTGCACCAGAGGTGGACCCTTATCTATACATTAATATATATATATATATATATATATATATATATATATATATATATATATATATATATATATATATATATATATATATATATAGAGAAGACAATAAACGTACCTCAGGGAAAACTCGAGGTTCACCCCAGAGCTGTTTGAATATTTTCTTCTCCTACCACTCCCTATATATATTATATGAGTGCTTTATTAATAGACAGAATACACTGACAGAAAACTTGAACATGATATATATCAAAGATTATGAATCTCTTCCAGCTCCTCCGAAACCGGACGCGAGCCCAGTATACAGCATGCATTTCCCCTCTGGATGGCCACGCTGAGACGCTGGAACATGAAAGTGGCCGCCCTTGGGTCCCTGGTGGTGTCGATGAGTCTGGAACCCAGTTCTTTAAGGAAACGTGTTGCATTTTTCCCCATGATCCAAAGGTCTCTGATCCCACTGGGACAAATTGATACTGTTGGCTAATGTCCCTGTACTTGCCCATCTTGTACTCCTCCCTGTGATCAGCAGCTCCTCCCTGTCACCCGACACTGTGATGGATGTAGGTGTTAGCCAGTGTCGACACACAGGTATAGTCCCATGCTAAGAGCTTGCCATTCTTCCAAGGATAGATGGTGATCCCATCGGGGCAGTTTGCTGGGTTGTGGGTATTGTTGGCTGCTAGTGATCGTGGCTCTCTCTCGGCTGGGCATCCAGCTATGATGTCGTTGACTTCATTGTGTCTTGCATGCCAACCCTTGGTTTTGGAACAGTTAAGACCATGTAGACCATATTGGTCGGCTTGCGCATCGCCGCAAATACACGTATATTCCGTGTGAATTGGGGCAGCAAGGCGCAGAGCCACTGCAATACGGAGGGTCTTAGGGTCGAGGCGTGTTCCCATGGCCGAAATGGGAACTGTTTGGAGGAAGTCCCCAGAGTGATGTGCACTCACAGCTAGGAGACGGGCAGTCTCCCTGTCTGATGTTACAGCCCTAAGCATGTTGGCAAGTAACTTTTCAGTGATGGGGCCATCCCAGCTTGACTGTAGGCCAGTTCTGCACTAGGTTTTGGTGTTGGAGCAGCAAGAGTCTCCCATTCATATATATATTTGAGAGAGAGATATTTCTTTAACGTGTTACTGGTGTATATTTTTCCTCGTGTAGTTCAACACTTCCCTGAAAATCCTCTTTTACTGAACCATTTTCTATTTTTTTTTATTGTCCAAAATTTCTTATTCGTGTCTGTAATCTTTTAAACTTCATCCCAAATAAAACTAAAAATCTCTAAGTTTTATTGAATTATATAAATATATATATACTTTTTTTGTGGGGGATGAGATAAAGCGTAATATTTAGTAGGTGTTTAGGTTTATTAATGAATGAAATTTACCATACCAATTTAGCATTAAAATTGGTTATCATCATATAACCATAATTTTTTCTGTTGGTGGAGGGGTGAGCCAGCGGAAGGCCTCGGTCAGATGACTAAGTCGAGAAACACTTGTCCTGTTTCCTGACTAACCTCACCTAAACCAATAAAGGAATAAGATATAAACGTGAAAGAAAATAATTTATTCGATACGGGACCTGGAAGGAGCTGTGATTCGACCCCAGCAAGCACAACTAGGCGAGCACAAACAAACGATGATAACAAAGACAACAAATAACCAGCTCAAAGAAAAGCAACACCAGGACACAAAAGAAATAATTTCTTGCAGTGTAACAAAGGAGGAGGTGAAGAAAAACACCTGGTAATCCTTCTCTTCAGAAAAATATTCCACTGTGGAGAGGATTAGGTCATGAGCCGATTGTTGAAGAGGAGGGGTGAAGTGGGGCGCGATGGGGGTGTGGTGGAGTGAAGTGGGGTGTGATGGGGAGAAGTGGTGTGATGGAGAAGGGTGTGTGATGGGGATGATGTGGGATGTAGCAGGGGGTGTGGTGTAGTGGGTTAAGTGTAGGTTGAAATGGGTGTGGTAGGATGGGAAGACTGTTTGAGGGTGAATGGGGGAGCTGAGAGATGAGGGAAGACTCACTGTTAGGGGTGATGGAGGGAGACTGACTGAAGGAGTGAAGAGGAAGACTCATTGATAGGGGTGAGGAGGGAGACTCACTGACTGAGGAGTGATAGAGGGGAGACTCACTGACTGAGGGGTGATGGAGGGGAGACTCAATGACTGAAGGGTGAAAGAGGGAAGACTCATTGAATAGGGGTGAAGGAGGGGAGACTCACTGACTGAAGGGTGAAAGAGGGAAGACTCATTGAATAGGGGTGAAGGAGGGGAGACTCACTGACTGAGGGGTGATAGAGGGAAGACTCACTGACTGAGGGGTGAAGGAGGGGAGACTCACTGACTGAGGGTGATAGAGGAAGACTCATGATAGGGTGAGGAGGAGACTCACTGACTGAGGGTGATGGAGGGAGACTCACTGACTGAGGGTGATGGAGGAGACTCACTGACTGAGGGTGATAGAGGAGACTCACTGACTGAGGGGTGATGGAGGGGAGACTCACTGACTGAGGGGTGATGGAGGGGAGACTCACTGACTGAGGGATAGAGGGAGACTCACTGACTGAGGGTGATGGAGGGAGACTCACTGACTGAGGGGTGATGGAGGGGAGACTCACTGACTGAGGGGGGATGGAGGGAGACTCACTGACTGAGGGGTGATGGAGGGAGACTCACTGACTGAGGGGTGATGGAAGGGAGACTCACTGACTGTGGGGTGATGGAGGGGAGACTCACTGACTGAGGGGTGAGGAGGGGAGACTCACTGACTGTGGGGTGATGGAGGAGACTCACTGACTGAGGGTGATGGAAGGAGACTCACTGACTGAGGGTGATGGAGGGAGACTCACTGACTGAGGGGATGGAGTGGAGACTCACTGACTGAGGGGTGATGGAGGGGACTCACTGACTGAGGGGTGATGGAGGGGAGACTCACTGACTGTGGGGTGATGGAGGGGAGACTCACTGACTGAGGGTGATGGAGGGGAGACTCACTGACTGAGGGGTGATGGAGGGACACTCACTGACTGAGGGTGATGGAAGGGAGACTCACTGACTGAGGGTGATGGAGGAGACTCACTGACTGAGGGGATGGAGTGGAGACTCACTGACTGAGGGTGATGGAGGGAGACTCACTGACTGGGGTGATGGAGGGAGACTCACTGACTGAGGGTGATGGAAGGGAGACTCACTGACTGAGGGTGATGGAGGGAGACTCACTGACTGAAGGGGATGGAGTGGAGACTCACTGACTGAGGGTGATGGAGGGAGACTCACTGACTGAGGGGTGAGGGAGACTCACTGACTGAGGGTGATGGAGGAGCTCACTGACTGAGGGTGATGGAGGGAGACTCACTGACTGAGGGGTGATGGAGGAGACTCACTGACTGAGGGTGATGGAGGAGACTCACTGACTGAGGGTGATGGAGGGAGACTCACTGACTGAGGGGTGATGGAGGGAGACTCACTGACTGAGGGGTCAGATGGGAGGGAGACTCACTGACTGAGGGTGATGGAGGGAGACTCACTGACTGAGGGTGATGGAGGGAGACTCACTGACTGAGGGTGATGGAGGGAACTCACTGACTGAGGGTGATGGAGGGAGACTCACTGACTGAGGGTGATGGAGGGAACTCACTGACTGAGGGTGATGGAGGAGACTCACTGAGGGTGATGGAGGGAGACTCACTGACTGAGGGGTGATGGAGGGGAGACTCACTGACTGAGGGGTGATGGAGGGGAGACTCACTGACTGAGGGGTGATGGAGGGGAGACTCACTGACTGAGGGGTGATGGAGGGGAGACTCACTGACTGAGGGGTGATGGAGGGGAGACTCACTGACTGAGGGGTGATGGAGGGGAGACTCACTGACTGAGGGGTGATGGAGGGGAGACTCACTGACTGAGGGGTGTGGGACAGAGAGGGACACAGGTGGCCTGGTACAGGCACTGTGCTTACCTCAGCTTTATCACCTCGTATCTAAAGATGGGCGCTCAGCTCCTCGCTCTATTGGGGCCCCTAGGGTCTCTGAGGCACCCTCGTGGCACCCAGAGAGCCAGGCATGGGCTCCTAGGGCCCTCTTGGTTCCGCAAAAAGTGTGGAGAGGTCTTATAGTTTAAAATGTGTTCCTCTATCCCTTCAAAGACCCCATGCACTGGTGAAGGGCCCTCTTGTAATGATGAGGGGGCCTTCGTGCACTGAACAAAGTCCCTCGAGCACTAATCAGGGTCCCTCGAGCACTGGTCAGGGTCCCTCGAGCACTGGTCAAGGTCCCTCGAGCACTGGTCAGGTTCCCTCGAGTACTGGTCAGGTTCCCTCGAGCACTGGTCAGGTTCCCTCGAGCACTGGTCAGGTTCCCTCGAGCACTGGTCAGGTTCCCTCGAGCACTGGTCAGGTTCCCTCGAGCACTGGTCAGGTTCCCTCGAGCACTGGTCAGGTTCCCTCGAGCACTGGTCAGGTTCCCTCGAGCACTGGTCAGGTTCCCTCGAGTACTGGTCAGGTTCCCTCGAGTACTGGTCAGGTTCCCTCGAGCACTGGTCAGGTTCCCTCGAGCACTGGTCAGGTTCCCTCGAGCACTGGTCAGGTTCCCTCGAGTACTGGTCAGGTTCCCTCAGTACTGGTCAGGTTCCCTCGAGTACTGGTCAGGTTCCCTCGAGCACTGGTCAGGTTCCCTCGAGTACTGGTCAGGTTCCCTCGAGCACTGGTCAGGTTCCCTCGAGCACTGGTCAGGTTCCCTCGAGCAATGGTCAGGTTCCCCCGAGCACTGGTCAGGTTCCCTCGAGTACTGGTCAGGTTCCCTCGAGTACTGGTCAGGTTCCCTCGAGTACTGGTCAGGTTCCCTCGAGCACTGGTCAGGTTCCCTCGAGTACTGGTCAGGTTCCCTCGAGTACTGGTCAGGTTCCCTCGAGCACTGGTCAGGTTCCCTCGAGCACTGGTCAGGTTCCCTCGAGCACTGGTCAGGTTCCCTCGAGTACTGGTCAGGTTCCCTCGAGTACTGGTCAGGTTCCCTCGAGCACTGGTCAGGTTCCCTCGAGTACTGGTCAGGTTCCCTCGAGTACTGGTCAGGTTCCCTCGAGCACTGGTCAGGTTCCCTCGAGTACTGGTCAGGTTCCCTCGAGTACTGGTCAGGTTCCCTCGAGCACTGGTCAGGTTCCCTCGAGTACTGGTCAGGTTCCCTCGAGCACTGGTCAGGTTCCCTCGAGTACTGGTCAGGTTCCCTCGAGTACTGGTCAGGTTCCCTCGAACACTGGTCAGGTTCCCTCGAGTACTGGTCAGGTTCCATCGAGTACTGGTCAGGTTCCCTCGAGCACTGGTCAGGTTCCCTCGAGCACTGGTCAGGTTCCCTCGAGTACTGGTCAGGTTCCCTCGAGCACTGGTCAGGTTCCCTCGAGTACTGGTCAGGTTCCCTCGAGTACTGGTCAGGTTCCCTCGAGCACTGGTCAGGTTCCCTCGAGTACTGGTCAGGGTACCTCGAACTTCTAAATCTTAAGGTTCTAAATTCTACATGTGACCAACATCTGCCACTTCACCGACCACATCAACCTCTCCAGCTCATCCTGAAGCCTAATGCTCTCAACAGAATTTGACGGCCTATTTGATTGTCATCAGTAAACTTGCGTATGCCGCTATTTATTTCCTCATCTATGTAGTTTATATATGATGTGAACAAGGGGCACCAACACTGACGACAGGGTTTCTGTTGCTTATCCAGGAGATAATTTCTCTGTGATGTCATATACCTCCACTATCCTCGTTAGTCTCCTGGGTGGAACTCTATTAGAGGCGTTACTGAAGTCCATTTACAAGGTATCGTATTTAGTATCATGATCTACCGCCTCAGATACCTTGGTGAAAAAAAGTCAGTAAATTGGTAGGCAAGAGAGTCCCTTTGACAACTGAGCTGAGACTCATTGATTAAATAAAATACCCTTGACTGGAACAATACACAAAAACCTTCACATAGGAGAAGGGAGCTACGACGACGCTTCGGTCCGACTTGGACCATTTACAAAGTCACACTAACAGAAAGGAGAGAAGGAGGGAGTATATATAAGCCAGCAGACTGGGACGGGACAAGAGAGGTAGTAGGAAAGGAAGTATAGATGTAGTGGTAGAGGTAGTAGTAGTAGTAGTAGTAGTGGAGTCAGTCAAATGCTAAGAAAGAGGAGTACTGCAAGGGAGCTAGGGGCCCACAAGGGAGCTAGGGGCCCACAAGGGAGCTAGGGGCCCACAAGGGAGCTAGGGGCCCACAAGGGAGCTAGGGGCCCACAAAGGGTAAGAACAAAAACACAGAGGGGGGAATTAATAAATAAATAAAGGTCCAAACACCCAAGGCAGAAGAAAACCCAAAGAAGAAAGAGGAAACAGGAAAGGGGAAGAGGGAGAAGGTGAAAAAAGAATCAGGTTAAGTCACGGGTGTTTTGAAGTTTATAGCATTTAACAACGTAATGGGAAAGGAAGACATCTACAGTACTTTGGAGAAACTGGCCGATCTCTTTCTGACAGACTCAGGGAGCACAAAAGTAGTGTTAGTCTTGCCGACACCAATAATGATTTTTTCTGTCATGTCAGAGATCACAGTCATCCTATTGACTGGTCTTCTGCTAAAACTGTCTACCCTACGTCTAACTTTCACAGTCGCCGTCTGGTTGAATCCTCCCTTATACACAACTTTCCTTGTATGAATCTTAGCCCTGGCTTTGTCTCTGTTGAAGCTTTCCTCTCTCATTACATTGTTAAATGCTCCAAACTTCAGAACACCCGTGACTTAACCTGATTGTTTTTTCTCCTTCTCCCTCTTCCCCTTTCCTCTTTTTCCTTCAGGTTTTATTTCTTCTGCCTTGGGTGTTTGGTTCTTTTTTATTTATTCCCTCCCCCCTCTGTGCTCTTGTTCCTACCCTTTGTGGGCCCCTAGCTCCCTTGTAGGCTCTTAGCTCCCTTGTGGGCCCCTAGCTCCCTTGTGGGCTCCTAGCTCCCTTGTGGGCCCCTAGCTCCATTGTGGGCCCCTAGCTCCGTTGTGGGCCCCTAGCTCCCTTGTGGGCCCCTAGCTCCCTTGCAGTGCTCCTCTTAGTCTTTGACTCTACTACTAATACTACCTCTACCACTTCCTCTCTTGTCCCGTCCCAGTCTGCTGCCCTATATATACTCCCTGCTTCTCTTCTTTTTGTTAGTGTGACTTTGTAAATGGTCCAAATCGGACCGAAACGTCGTCGTAGCTCCTCTCTTCTATGTGTGGGTTATTTGTATCTCATTGGTTAATTTATATCTTCCAGATTGCCTCCGTAATTATTGATTCCATTAATTTTCCCACAATTGATATTAGCTATGCTCATTTGTCTATATAATTCAAAGTTGAGTACATATCCTTCTCTTTGTAAATGAGAATTATATCTGCCATTTTTCCCACTTACCCAGTATGATACTACTTACCCGATAAGATACCACTTATTCGGAAAGATACCACTTACCCGGAAAGATACCACTTACCCGGAAAGATACCACTTACCCGGTAAGATACCACTTACCCGGTAAGATACCACTTACCCGGTAAGGTACCACTTACCCGGTAAGGTACCACTTACCCGGTAAGATACCACTTACCCGGTAAGATACCACTTACCCGGTAAGATACCACTTACCCGGTAAGATACCACTTACCCGGTAAGATACCACTTACCCAATATGATACCACTTAACCGGTAAGATACCACTTACCCAGTATGATACCACTTACCCGGTAAGATACCACTTACCCGGTAAGATACCAGTCTCTAGTGATCTGCTGAGAAGATAAGCAAACTACTTATTAAATTCCTTTTTACATTCCTTTAGAAGCCCTGACAACAGTCCGTCAGGACCTGATTATCTGTTAGGTTTTAATCTGTGTCTCTGAGAATAAGGTCAGTCGAGACTTGGATCTTGCATAACCCAGTGTCTCCCTGACCTATATTATTATTATTATTATTGATTCTTGGAATTTGGCTGGTTCATGTAGCTCTCTGCATGACAACACTAAGGAAACAGGTGTTCAAGATGGTACATATTTACTTGCCTATGATTTTCCCCTAATTATCATTAGTATTATTGCAATCAGAATTAAGCGCTAAATCCACAAGACTCTTACAGCTTCCTTCCCCCTTAATCTTATTCCTATACACCTGAAAGAGCATATTTAAAGTCGTCCATTTACTTTATCTTCATAATTCTTCCTGGATTCTTATTTTGTTACTCGTATTTCGATTTCTCTCTTTAATTGAACCCTCAAGGGAGGTTCCTTGACTCTGGTGAGGGGGCTCTTGATCTAGGGAATTGGATCTGTGCTCCAGTTCCCTGAATTGTGCCTGAATACCTTCCATCCCCCCCCCACGGGCGCTGTATAATAATAATAATAATAATAATAATAATAATAATAATAATAATAATAATTTTTTTGAGTAGATTGATCCTTGAGGTGCCGGTAGCTTGTCACTGCTCTTCTATTGACCTCTGAGATGTTTTAGTCTCTTGTTTATCCATTTAAGGTCATTATTTAAACTCGATTGGGTCATTCACCGCAAGGCTCTCCGAGGCTCGATCCTCCACATAATTTTTAAAGGGGTGGACTGGTAAGCCAGCGGAAGGCCTTGGTCAGATGACCAAAAGCTCCTGCTTCCTGACAGATTTTACCTAACTAAACTAACCTAACCTCCTCCTCCTCCTCCTCATCTACACTGCTGCCCTCTCTCCCTCTCTGACCAGTCAGGTCGAAAACGTTACGAAGATATATGACAAGGTGAACAAATGGGTAATTATGCACATGTAACTGCTAAAAAATAAAGGTAATCGGGCATAAGTAATTAGGTAATTTCAGACGCTGCCTCTATACTCTCAGGTCAAGTGTTGGAGTTGATGTCTTCCCCACAGCTTAGACCTGTCGTAGACCTGTCGTGGGACCAGTCGTGGGACCACTTGTGGGACCACTCGTGTCTTCACGTAATGAGGTGCAGGTTGAAGTGACTTCCAGAATTGTTTCTGCCAGTTTCATCCAAATCTAAGAAAAAGTCACAGGGAAAAAAGTCAAAAGAAAAAGTCACGGGAAAAAGTCACAGGAAAAAAGTGACAAGGAAAAAAAGTCAAGGAAAAAAGTCACAGTGAAGGTAAGGTAAATTATAACAAAAACAACTTTCAAGAAATATTATTGTATTAAAAGTAAATGACATATCCATACCTAACTTAGCCTAACACTAACCTAACTTAGCCTAACACTAACCTAACTTAGCCTAACACTAACCTAACTTAGCCTAACACTAACCTAACTTAGCCTAACACTAACCTAACTTAGCCTAACACTAACCTAACTTAGCCTAACACTAACCTAACTTAGCCTAACACTAACCTAACTTAGCCTAACACTAACCTAACTTAGCCTAACACTAGCCTAACTTTAAAAAAAATAGGATAAACAGATGCAGGAGTGAGAGGGATTAGACCTGAAAAGAATCTGCCTAACATGGTCTAATAGGTCTACTATGATGCTCTCTCTCTCTCTCTCTTTCTTTCCTCTACCTCTATTTGCTTCCTCTACAATTCCTCCTGTCTCGATGCCCTGCTATTAGGTGGCGGGTTGTATATCACCTCAACTACTACTATGGGTCCCCCAGTTTTAACTAAGCCCAGTAAGTTGGTTGCCTCATGGCTGTTTATTTCCTTCGTCATTTCAACACTCCATTCGCCTCTGATTAGCAGTGTCACTCCCCCATCTTCCATGCTTACAGTGTCTTTCCATATCATTTGATATCCTGCTGGGAATATGACATCTGATATCCTTTCAGACACGTTAGTCTCCATGACATCTACGACGTCTGGGGTTATCTCAGTTATTTGTTGTTATTGTAGTTTGTGTGAGTGTATGTGTGTATGTCACGTGTGTGTGTACTCACCTAATTGTGGTTGCAGGGGTCGATACTCAGCTCCTGGCCCCGCCTCATCACTGATCGCTACGGGGTCCTCTCTCTCCCTGCTCCATGAGCTTTATCATACCTTGTCTTAAAGCTATGTATGGTTCCTGCCTCCACTACATCACTTGCTAGACTATTCTACTTCCTGACAACTCTATGACTGCTGTGTCCCCTCTCTGGAACATCTTGTCTCATATCTCTGTGTGTGTGTACTCACCTAGTTGTACTCACCTAGTTGTGGTTGCAGGGGTCGATTCACAGCTCCTGGCCTCGCCTCTTCACTGGCCGCTACTGGGTCACTCCCTGCGCCATGAGCTTTATCATACCTCTTCTTAAAGCTATGAATGGATCCTGCCTCCACTACATCGCTTCCCAATCTATTCCACTTCCTGACCACTCTGTGACTGAAGAAATACTTCCTAACATCCCAGTGATTCATCTGAGTCTTCAACTTCCAACTGTGACCCCTTGTTGCTGTGTCCCATCTCTGGAACATTCTGTCTCTGTCCACCTTGTCAATTCCTCTCAGTATTTTGTGTGTGTGTGTGTGTGCAGGGGTCGAGACTCAGCTCCTGGCCCCGCCTCTTCACTGATCGCTACTAGGTTCTCTCTCTCTCCCTGCTCCATGAGCTTTATCATACCTCGTCTTAAAGCTATATATGGTTCCTGCCTCCATTAGCTCACTTTCCAGACTATTCCACTTCCTGACAACTCTGTGACTGAAGAAATACTTCCTAACATCCCTTTGACACATCTGAGTCTTCAACTATCAATTGTGACCCCTTGTTTCTGTGTTCCATCTCTGGCACATCCTGTCTCTGTCCACCTTATCTATTCCTCGCAATATTTTGTATGTCGTTATCATGTCTTCCCTAACCCTCCTGTCCTCCAGTGTCGTCAGGCCTATTTCCCTTAACCTTTCTTCGTAAGACACTCCCCTTAGCTCTTCAAGTAGCCTTGTTGAAAACCTTTGCACTTTCTCTAATTTCTTGACGGGCTTGACTAGGTGTGGGTTCCAAACTGGTGCTGCATACTCCAGTATGGGCCTGACGTACACGGTGTACAGTGTCTTGAACGATTCCTTACTGAGGTATCGGAAAGCTATTTTCAGGTTTGCCAGGCGCCCATATGCTGCAGCAGTTATCTGGTTGATGTGTGCTTCCGGAGACGTGCTCGATGTTATACTCACCCCAAGATCTTGAGTGAGGTTTGCAGTCTTTGGCCACCTAGCCTACACTTTGTCTGCGGTCTTCTTTGCCCTTCCCCATCTTCATGACTTTGCATTTGGCTGGGTAAATTCGAGTAGCCAGTTGCTGGACCACGTGTCCAGCCTGTCCAGGTCTCTTTGGAGTCCTGCCTGATCCTCATCTGATTTAATTCTTTTCATTAACTTCACATCATTTGTAAACAGGGACACATATACCAAAAATAGTAGTGGTCCTAGGACTGACCCCTGTGGAACCCCACTCGTCACAGGCGCCCACTCTGACATCTCGTCACGTACCATGACTCGTTGTTGCCTCCCTGTCAGGTATTCTCTGATCCATTGCAGTGTCCTTCCTGTTATACGTGCCTGATCCTCTAGCTTGTGCACTAATCTCTTGTGAGGAACTTTGTCGAAGGCCTTCTCGCAGCACAAGAAAATGCAATCTACCCATCCCTCTCTCTCGTGTCTTACTTCCTTTACCTTTTCATAAACTCCAGTAGGTTTGACACAGGATTTTCCTTCCCTGAATCCGTGCTGGCTGTCGTTTATAAGCATGTTCCATTCTAGATGCTCCACCACTCTCCTCCTGATAATATTCTCCATGACTTTGCATACTATACACGTGTGCATATGACACTGGTCTGTAGTATAGTGCCTCATGTCTGTCTCCTTTCAAAAATGGGGACTACATTTGGCGTCTTCCATACATCAGGTAGTTGCCCAGTATCTATGGATGTGTTGAAAATTGTTGTTAATGGCACACACAGCGTCTCCACTCCCTCTCTGAGGACCCATGGAGAGATATTGTCCGGTCCCACCGCCTTTGTGGTATCAAGCTCACTTAGCAGCTGCTTCGCCTCCTCCTCGGTTGTGTGTATTTCATCCAGCACTTGATGGCATGTCCCTTGTTGGTGTATCCCCTATTCTGACTTCCCGCAGTTCTTTCTGTCTCCACTGTAAATACTTCATTAAATCTTATGTTGAGTTCCTTACTACTACTTGGTCGTTTCTTGTGAGCTCCCCACCATTTTTCCTCAACCTGATTACCTGGTCATTGACTGTTGTCTTCCTCCTGATATAGCTATGCAACAGCTTCAGGTCAGACTTGACTTTCGATGCTATGTCGTGTTCGTACTGTCGCTAGGCCTCCCTATCTGTGCATACTCGTTTCTGGCTCTCTGACTAATCTCTTTATTTTCCTGGGTCCTTTGTCTTCTGTACTTTTTCCATTCTCAAGTGCACTTAGTTTTTGCCTCCCAATAATTTTGGAAAAACCAAATGCTCGTTCTTGTCTTCCCATTATTTCTGTTGCCCTTGGGAACAAACCTTTACCCTGCCTTCTTGCATTTTGTTTTCTCATAGTCCATCATTTTGTTTACTGATTTTCCTTCCAATTATCTTTCCCACTGAACCTCCTGCAGGAAGTTCCTCATACCTGTGTAGTCCCCCTTTTTATAGTTTGGCTTTTCCCGTCCTACTCCTGTTACCCTCTCCACTTGTAACTCTACTGTGTATTCAAAGCTCAGAACCAAGTGATCACTAGCTCCAATGGGCCTTTCATATGTGATGTGTTCAATGTCTGAGCTACTCAGGGTGAATACGAAGTCCAGTCTTGCTGGTTCATGCTCACCTCTCTCTCTGGTAGTGTCCCTAACATATTGATGCATGAGGTTTTCAGTGCCACATGCATCATCTTGGCTCCATGTTTTGAGATCCCTACGTGGCTCCAGGTTTTCCCACTCAATTTCCTTGTGATTGCAATCACCCATAATTTGTAACTTTGCTCTACCCGTGTGAGCTCTTCTGGCCATCTCAGCTGCTGTACCCACCATTGCTCTGTTGCTCTCTTCATATTTTTGCAGTTCTGTGGCAGGTTGTACATCACTGCAATGACTACCTTATGTCCCCCAGACTGAACTGTACCTACTATGCAGTCCCTTTTGCCAATTTCGTCCATTCCTTCCATTTTCTCAAATTCCAATCGGTTTTTAATGAGCAGTGCAACTTCTCGCCCTCTGCTCCTATCTTTCCTCAAGATCTGATATCTGGTTGGGAAGATTGCGTCTGTTATCATCCTGGTGAGTTTCGTTTCTGTGAGTGCTATGATGTCTGGGGACGTCTCCTTGATTCTTTCATGCCACTCCTCACATTTATTTGCTATTCCATCTGTGTTCGCATACCAAACTTTCACTTCCTTTCTAAAACTGTGGTCTGGGAAGAACATTGGGGTTGGTTGAGCAGGAGACCTGGCAGGTAACCTCGTTGGGTTGCTGTGGAGGTGGAGTACGTGATGAGGGGGTGGGGGGTAGGGACAGTGGCTACAGTGTGTGGGTTTCGGGTTATATTGTTTGGTTGCTTTGGGGTTGTCGTGGTTGAGGTCCTAGTGCAGGTGGTTGTGAGGGAGGTTGTATTTGCTCTTCCTCCTGAGTCTGGGTTCTGCTCATCTCTGTCTTTGCTTCTCTTTCTTCCTTGAGTCTTTGTACCCTCTCTTTCAGTGTGTTAGTTACCATTTTGTCCTAGGCACATGTCGATTAGACACTAGGCCTGTTGTATATATATATGTGTGTGTGTGTGTGTGTGTGTGTGTGTGTGTGTGTGTGTGTGTGTGTGTAAGGAAACACTTCTAAATGTTTCGGCCCCGCCGGGAATTGAACCCGGGCCCTCCGTGCGTGAAGCAAGAGCTTTAGCCACCAGGACATCGGGGCGCGTGTGTGTGTGTGTGTGTGTGTGTGTGTGTGTGTGTGTGTGTGTGTTGTACACATCTCTGCACCACTGAGAAGGATTAAGATATCCCTTCCCTTCATACGTAAAACCTCTCTGTACCTCCCTCCATTACTCTCCCTTCTTCGCCTCCTCCACCTTACTCCCTTCATATAACTCCCTCAACCACATCCATTCTACAAGTTTCACTACATTACACATCATCCCCTCCAGGTTCAGAGAGGCTCCCTGGCTCAGGAAGGCTCTCTGGCTCAGGGAGGCTCCCTGGCTCAGGGAGAATCCCATGTTCATGGAGGTTCCCTGGCTCAGGAAGGCTCTCTGGCTCAGGGAGGCTCCCTGGCTCAGGGAGGATCCCAGGTTCAGGGAGGTTCCCTGGCTCAGGGAGGTTCCCAGGTTCAGGGTGACTCCCAGGCTCAGGGAGGCTCCTTGGCTCAGGGAGTTTCACCGGTTCAGGGAGGTTCTCTGGCTCAGGGAGGCTCTCTGGCTCAGGGAGGCTCCTAGGCTCAGAGAGGCTCCAAGGCTCAGGGAGGCTCCCAGGCTCAGGAAGGCTTCAAGGCCCAGGGAGGCTCCAAGGCTCAGGGAGGCTCCAAGGCTCAGGGAGGCTCCAAGGCTCAGGGAGGCTCCCAGGCTCAGGAAGGCTTCAAGGCCCAGGGAGGCTCCAAGGCTCAGGGAGGCTCCAAGGCTCAGGGAGGCTCCAAGGCTCAGGGAGGCTCCCAGGCTCAGAGAGGCTCCAAAGCTCAGGAAGGCTCCCAGGCTCAGGAAGGCTTCAAGGCTCAGTGAGGCTCTAAGGCTCAGGGAGGCTCCAAGGCTCAGGGAGGCTCCAAGGCTCATTGAGGCTCCAAGGCTCAGGGAGGCTCCCAGGCTCAGGAAGGCTTCAAGGCCCAGGGAGGCTCCAAGGCTCAGGGAGGCTCCAAGTCTCAGGGAGGCTCCCAAGCTCAGAGAGGCTCAAAGGCTCAGGGAGGCTCCAAGGCTCAGGGAGGCTCCAAGGCTCAGGGAGGCTCCCAGGCTCAGAGAGGCTCCAAAGCTCAGGGAGGCTCCCAGGCTCAGGAAGGCTTCAAGGCTCAGGGAGGCTCCAAGGCTCAGGGAGGCTCCAAGGCTCAGGGAGGCTCCCAGCCTCAGGAAGGCTTCAAGGCTCAGGGAGGCTCTAAGGCTCAGGGAGCCTCCAAGGCTCAGGGAGGCTCCCAGACTCAGAGAGGCTCCAAGGCTCAGGGAGGCTCCCAGGCTCAGGAAGGCTTCAAGGCCCAGGGAGGCTCCAAGGCTCAGGGAGGCTCCAGTCTCAGGAGGCTCAAGGTCAGGAGGCTCCCAGGCTCAGGAGGCTCCAAGGGCTCAGGAGGCTCCAGGCTCAGGGAGTCAGCCTCCAGGCGTCAAAGCTCCCAGGTCAGGAGACTCCTGGCTCAGAGGCGTGCTCAGGGGCTCCAGGCTCAGGAAGGCTCCCAGGCTCAAGGAGGCTACCAGGCTCAGCATGGCTCCCTGACTCAGGGAGCCTCCCTGGTAATGCTTCACCTGAATTAATTTGCTAACTCCCTAACATGACATATTGACCTTCAGAGGGAGTGATGCCTAATACTTCCCTCCACCACCTTTTCTACCCTCTCCATTCACGATCCTTCCTCACCTAACACTCCCTCCCTCCACCACCCTTTCTCCTCCCTCTTTCCACGATCCTCTCTCCACCAACAATCACTCTCCCTCCACCAACAATCACTCTCCCTCCACCAACACTCACTCTCCCTCCACCAACACTCACTCTCCCTCCACCAACACTCACCTCTCCTCCACCAACACTCACTCTCCCTCCACCACATCACTCACCCTACCTCCTCCTTATCCAACACTCACCCTCCCTCCACCAACACTCGCCTCCCTCTCACAACACTCACCCCCCTCCACAACACTCAACCCTTCCTCCAAACTCATCTCCTCCCTCCACAACACTCCCTCCCTCACCAACACTCACCTCCTCCCCACTAAACCTCCTCCACCTCCTTCCCTCCACTAACCTCACCTCCCTCCTCCCCATCAACATCTCCTCCCTCCACAACACTCACCACCTCCACCAACTACCTCCCTCACCAACACTCACCTCCTTCCTCCACTCAACACTCACCCTCCCTCCCTCCCATCAACATTCATCCTCCCTCCACCAACACTCCACTCACCACCTCACCATCTCACCCTCCCTCCAACACTCACCCCCTCACCCAACACTCTCCACCTCACCTCCCTCCATCAACATTCATCCTCCCTCCACCAACACTCACCCACTCTCCACCAACACTCACCACCTTCCACCAACACTCACCCACCCTCCACCAACACTCACTCACCCTCGACCAACACTCTCCCACCATCGACCAACACTCACCCACCCTCCACCAACACTCACCCACCCTCTACCAACACTCACCCATCCTCCACCAACACTCAGCCACTTCCACCAACACTCACCCACCCTCCAGCAACACTCACCCACCCTCCACCAACACTCACCCACCCTCCAGCAACACTCACTCACCCTCGACCAACACTCTCCCACCCTCGACCAACACTCACCCTCCCTCCAGCAACTCTCACTCACTCTCCACCAACACTCACCCTCCCTCCAGCAACACTCACCCACCCTCCAGCAACACTTACCCTCCCTCCACCAAGACTCACCCACCCTCCACCAAGACACACCCACCCTCCACCAACATTCACCCTCCCTCCAGCAACACTCACCTCCTCAGCAACACTACCCACCCTCCACAACTCACCCACCTCCACAACACTCTCACCCTCCCAACACTCACCCACCCTCCACAACACTCACCCACCCTCCACCAACACTCACCCACACTCCACCAGCATTCATCCTCCCTCCACCAACACTCACCCACCCTCCACCAACACTCACCCACCCTCCACCAACACTCACCCACCCTCCACCAACACTCACCACCCTCTACCAACTTCACCCTCCACCAACACTCATCCTCCCTCCACCAACACTCACCCCCCTTCCACCAACACTCACCCACCCTCCATCAACACTCACCCACCCTCCACCAACACTCACCCACCCTCCACCAAACTCACCCTCCCTCCACCAACACTCAACCACCCTCCACCAACACTCACCCTCCCTCCACCAACACTCACCCACCCTCCACCAACACTCACCACCACCACCAACCTCCACCCACACCTCTACCAACATTCACCCTCCCTCCACCAACACTCATCCTCCTCCACCAACACTCACCCACCCTTCACCAACACTCACCCACCCTCCATCAACACTCACCCACCCTCCACCAACACTCACCCACCCTCCACCAACACTCACCCTCCCTCCACCAACACTCACCCACCCTCCACCAACACTCACCCACCCTCCACCAACACTCACCCACCCTCCACCAACACTCACCCACCCTCCACCAACACTCACCCTCCCTCCATCAACACTCACCCACCCTCCACCAACACTACCCACTCTCCACCAACCTCCAGCCTCCTCCAAAAACACTCACCCACCCTCCACCAACACTCACCCACCCTCTACCAACACTCACCCTCCCTCAATCCACCAACACTCACCCACCCTCACCCACTCTCCACCAACACTCAGCCTCCCTCCACCAACACGCACCCACCCTCCACCAACACTACCACCCTCCACCAACACTCACCTACCCTCACCAACACTCATCCCCCTCCACCAACACTCACCCTCCCTCCACTATCACTCACCCATCCTCCACCAACACTCACCCACCCTCCACCAACACTCACCCACTTCCACCAACACTCACCCTCCCTCCACCAAGCACTCACCCTCCCTCCACCAACACTCACCCACCCTCCACCAACACTCACCCACCCTCAACCAACACTCACCCCCTCCACTCACCACTCCACCACACCACCCTCCACCAACACTCACCTCCCTAAACCAACACTCACCCACCGTCCACCAACACTCACCCTCCTCCACCAGCACTCACCCACCCTCCATCAATACTCACCCACCCTCCACCAACACTACACTCCCTCCACCAACACTCACCCACCCTCCACCAACACTCACCACCCTCCACCAACACTCACCACCTTCCACCAACACTCACCCACCCTCCAGCAACACTCATCCACCCTCCACCAACACTCACCCACCCTCCACCAACACTCACTCACCCTCGACCAACACTCTCCCACCCTCGACAAACACTCACCCTCCCTCCAGCAACTCTCACTCACACTCCACCAACACTCACCCTCCCTCCAGCAACACTCACCTACCCTCCAGCAACACTTACCCTCCCTCCACCAAGACTCACCCACCCTCCACCAAGACACACCCACCCTCCACCAACATTCACCCTCCCTCCAGCAACACTCACCCTCCCTCCAGCAACACTCACCACCCTCCAGCAACACTCACCCACCCTCCAGCAACACTCACCCACCCTCCCCCAACACTCACCCACCCTCCAGCAACACTCACCCACCCTCCACCAACACTCACCCACACTCCACCAGCATTCATCCTCCCTCCACCAACACTCACCCTCCCTCCACCAACACTCACCCACCCTCCACCAACACTCACCCACCCTCCACCAACACTCACCCACCCTCCACCAACACTCACCCACCCTCCACCAACACTCACCCACCCTCTACCAACATTCGCCCTCCACCAACACTCATCCTCTCTCCACCAACACTCACCCACCCTTAACCAACACTCACCCACCCTCCACCAACACTCACCCACCCTCCACCAACACTCACCCACCCTCCACCAATACTCACCCTCCCTCCACCAACCTCCACCCACCCTCCACCAACACTCACCCTCCCTCCACTAACACTCACCCACCCCTCCCACTCAACACTCACCCCTACCAACACTCACCCACCCTCCCACCAACATTCACCCTCCCTCCACCAACACTCATCCTCCCTCCACCAACACTCACCCACCCTTCACCAACACTCACCCACCCTCCACCAACACTCACCCACCCTCCACCAACACTCACCCACCCTCCACCAACACTCACCCTCCCTCCACCAACACTCACCCACCCTCCACCAACACTCACCCACCCTCCACCAACACTCACCCTCCCTCCACCAACACTCACCCACCCTCCACCAACACTCACCCTCCCTCCATCCCAAAACTCACCCTCCCTCCATCAACACTCACCCACCCTCCACCAACACTCACCCACTCTCACCAACACTCAGCCTCCCTCCAACAACAATCACCCACCCTCCACCAACACTCACCCACCTTCACCAACACTCACCCACCCTTACCAACACTCACCCACCCTCGACCAACACTCACCCTCCCTCCACCAACACTCACCCACCCTCCACCAACACTCACCCACCCTCCACCAACACTCACCCTCCCTCCACCAACACTCACCCTCCCTCCACCAACACTCACCCTCCCTCCACCAACACTCACCCTCCGTCCACCAACACTCACCCACCCTCCACCAACATTTATTCTCTCTTCACAAAACATTTGTTCATGTTTCTGTTGCTCTCCTGCCTCTCACAATTACTGGATCACTATGATAATGTCTTTAATACACTGGAAGACAAACATAATACAGATATAGTATACAAAGACTTTAGTAACAAAAGCCTTCGACATGTGTGACCATGGTGTAATAGTACACATAATACATATTAAAGAAATAACTGGAAAAGTGGGTAGATGGATCTTAAACTTTGTATCCAATAGAACACAAAGAGTAATAGTTAACAGAGTTAAGTCAGAGACTGCCACAGTGAAAAGCTCTGTTCCACAAGGTACACTACTTGCTCCCATCCTTTTCCTCATCCTCATATCTGACATAGACAGAGACGTAAACAATAGCACTGTATCATTCTTTGCTGATAGTACTAAAAGTTAAATGAGTGTCATCAATTGAGGGCTCTGTAAATCTTAAGGCAGATGTAAACTAAGTCTTCCAGTGGCTACAGAATGCAATATGATAGAATGAATTATAAAACAAATTCTAACCTCACAATAGAGCGAAAATCTAATGCGAAGGACTTCGGAGTGATTATGTGGTCACGGACCACAACAATTATGTGGTCACGGACCACAACAATTATGTGGTCACGGACCACAACAATTATGTGGTCACGGACCACAACAATTATGTGGTCACGGACCACAACAATTATGTGGTCACGGACCACAACAATTATGTGGTCACGGACCACAACAATTATGTGGTCACGGACCACAACAATTATGTGGTCACGGACCACAACAATTATGTGGTCACGGACCACAACAATGTCATTATCACAACTGTGAAGAAAATGATATGATGGATAACGAAAACCTTCAAAACCTTCAAAGCCAAGCCAATGATGATCCTGTTTAAGTCACGTGTTCTCTCTAGGCTGGAATATTGCTGTACACTGACAGCCCATTTCAAGGCAGGAAAAATTGCAGATATGGAGAATGTACAGAGAACCTTCACTTCACATATAAGTTCAGTCAAGCATCTAAATTACTGGAACCATTTGAAAATTTCTTGACCTGTACTCCTCGGAATGCAGGCGAGAAAGATACATTATAATTTATACCTGGTGAATCCTAGAGAGACTGGTCCCAAACCTACACACAAAAATCACTCCCTATGAAATCAAAAGACTCGGCAGAAAGTGAAACACACCCCCAGTGAAAACAGGGGCGCCATGAGTATACTAAGAGAAAACGTAATAAGCGTTAGGGACCCAAGACTTTTTAGCTGTTTTCCAGCATATATATATAAGGGGGGATTACCAATAGACTTCTAGCTGTCTTCAAGAGGAAACTGGACAGATTCCTAAAGTCATTACATTAAGTCCTCACTTAACGTAGTTGATAAGTTCTTGGAAACTGCGATTTTAAGTGAAACGATGTATAAGAAAACACCACCTCGCTGTCCATCGTCAAATCTCTTTAAAACGTCTTGTTGTTTCTATTGTCACACTTTTTTGTGTGGCCACATACATCAGGGGTGCACAGTGCACCTTTAGCACTATCTGGAACAAGGTTAAATCAAGGAATGAATGTTTGCAAAACGAAAGTTGTAACCAGCGCCACCTACCACCAGGCAGTTCAAAAACAAACAATATCAAATATGGCGGACTCGCCGAGCACTTTTGTACTGCATCGTTTATTATCGTGCATTTGTATCATTATCGTAGCAATTGACTGTTGAACAACGGGGGGGGGGGGGGGGTTAGGGGCGCCCACACCTTGCGCAGTCGAAAATCCGCTTATAACTTTTGACTCCTCAAAAATTTAACTACTGTTAACCGGAAGTCTTACCGGTTACATAAGCAGTTGTCTAACACATATTTTGTATATGTATTATTCACTGTATTCTTACAATAAAGTAAACTAACGAAAACAAAATGTTATTAAGAAAATCATAAGGATTAGATAATATATTTACAGTACTGTGCTCTATTTACGTAGTTTACGTTGTCTGTTTACAAGACGAATCGTCTGTGTGTGTGTCAGTACTAACATCAATATTGTGTTATAAGAACATAAGAAAGAAGGAACACTGCAGCAGGCCTACTGACCTATGCGAGACAGGTCCATGTCACTCCCCGGCACCTGACTACCTGGAGTCAACCCTCTCCAAGTAAACTCCAGGTAGTCAGGTCACTTCCACTTAAGGAAGGAGCACGGCATAAGACCTAGTAGCACAAGCTAGTCAGGTCCAACTCACACCCACTCATGTATTTATCTTATTTTTAAAAATACACAACGTCTTAGCTTCTATGAGGGTACTCGGGAGTTTGTTCCACTCATCCACAACTCTATTGCCAAACCAGTGCTTTCCTATATCCTTCCTGAATCTGATTTTTTCCAACTTGAAATCATTGCTGCGAGTCCTGTCTTGGCTGGATATTTTCAGCACTTTATTTACATCCCCTTTATTTATTCCTGTTTTCCATTTATACACCTCAATCATATCCCTCCTAATTCTACGCCTTTCATCTATGTCGTTTATGTAAATTGTTAACAACAAGGGGCCCAACACTGACCTCTGCGGAGCACCGCTTGTGACGTGTCCCCATTCTGATTTCTCCCCATTTATGCAAACTCTCTGCCGCCTATTTGTCAACCATGCCTCTACCCAAGAAAAAAATTCTCCTATTCCGTGTGCCTTAAGTTTCCTCAATAGCCTCTGATGTGGAACTCTATCGAAAGCCTTACTGAAGTCCATATACACAATATCATATTCATTACCATGCTCTACCTCCTCAAATACTTTAGTGAAGAAAGTTAATTCGTGTTTGAGATTCATTAATCAAATTATGCCTTTCAAGATGGCTGCGAATTGCCTCGGCAATTATTAATTCCATAAATTTTCCCACTATGGAGGTAAGGCTTATTGGTCTATAGTTCGAAGCTAGGGACCTGTCACCTGCCTTGTAAATAGGAATTACATTTGCCATTTTCCACTTATCAATCACTATGCCAGTTTGTAGTGATATATTGAAAATATTAGCTGACACTAGACATCAAAAATGAAAAGAACATGTGAAATTTTTTTTATTTAATATTGGGACTTGACGTTTGTTTACATTTCTCTGGACTGGTACTGGGACATTTATAATCTGTAATTGCTTGTGCGCGTAAGTTTTGATAAATTTTAACTTTTATAATAGATTTATGTATATTTTACGGCAGTAAATGATAAAATAAACTAGCATCTACATATATGTTATGCATTCATGACACCTAACTTTCTATTAATTTTTTTCTGTCGCAAATCTCCAGAAATTTTTCCAATATATTTATTGGAAAAAAAAGCGTATTGGTGGACCCGCGCAGTTCAAACAGTGTTGTTCAAGGTTCAACTGAACTTACGAATTTTTAGTTTACAATAATTTGTGTTCATTTATTCTCCAACCCGATTATTACAGTTCAGTGTTGCGGGTGTCAGGGGCCTCTCCGGCAGCTGAGGGCGCACCCACACTCACACCCACACTCACACCCACACTCACACTCACACACCCACACTCACACTCACACACCCACTCACACTCACACACCCACACCCACACTCACACTCACACACCCACACCCACACTCACACTCACACACCCACACTCACT
>WNWK01014026.1:40000-52997 GCA_009830355.1 Cherax destructor
TATTGAGGACATCACATGAAAGACCCCTCGGGGCCAGTGATCACGCGGTTCTGTGCTTCGAATACATAGTTGAGTTACAAGTGGAGGGGTGAGCAGGAAGGGCAGGACGAATGATGCCAAACTACAAGAGAGGGAATATACAGGCATGAAGAACTTCCTGTACGGGGTTCAGTGGGACAGAAAACTGGCAGGGAGGTCAGTAAATGAGATGATGGAATATGTGACAACAATATGCAAGGAAGCTGAGGAGAGGTTTGTACCCAAGGGTAACAGAAATAACGAGAAGGCCAAGATGAGCCCATGGTTCACCCAAAGGTGTAGAGAGACCAAAACCAAGTGTGCTAGAGAATGGAAGAAGTATAGAAGGAAAGGACCCCAGAAGAATATGGAGAGAAGTCGTAGAGCCATTAATGAATATGCACAATACGAAAATGACATAGCAGCGAAAGCCAAATCTGACCCGAAGCTGTTATACAGCCACATTAGGAGGAAAACAACAGTCAAGGACCAGGTTATCAGGCTGAGGAAGGAAGGAGGAGAGATCAAAAGAAACGACCGCGAAGTATGTGAGGAACTCAACATGAGATTCAAACAAGTGTTCACAGAGGAGACAGAAGGGACTCCAGAAAGACGAAGAGGTGGGGTACACCATCAATGTTGGACACAATACATACAATAAAGGAAGAAGTGAAGAGGCTGCTAAGAGAGCTAGACACCTCAAAGGCGATGGGGCCGGATAACATCTATCCATGGGTTCTGAGAGAGGGAGCAGAGGCACTATGTGTACCACTAACAACAATCTTCAACACATCTAACGAAACAGGGCGACTACTTGAGGTATGGAAGACAGCAAATGTAGTCCCAATTTTTAAAAAAAGGAGACAGACACGAAGCATTAAACTACAGATATGCAAAGTCTTGGAGAAGATTATCAGGAGAAGAGTGGTGGAGCACCTAGAAAGGAATGAGCTTATTAATAACAGCCAGCACGGTTTCAGGGACGGGAAATCTTGTGTCACAAACCTACTGGAGTTCTATGACAAGGTGACAGCAGTCAGGCATTTTCTTGGACTGTAAGAAAGCGTTTGACACAGTTTCACACAAGAAATTAGTGCTAAACCTGGAGGACTAGGCAGGGATAAGAAGGAAGGCACGACAATGGATCAGAGAATACCTGTCAGGAAGACAACAGCGAGTCATGGTAAGTGACGAAGTGTCTGAGTGGGCGTCTGTGACGAGCAGGGTTTCACAGGGGTCAGTTCTAGGACCAGTGCTGTTGCTGGTATTTGTGAACGACATGACGGAAGGAACAGACTCAGAGGTGTCCCTGTTTACAGATGATGTGAAGTTGATGAGAAGAATTCAATCGGACGAGGACCAGGCAGAAATACAAAGGGATCTGGACAGGATGCAGGCCTGGTCTAGCAACTGGCTCCTGGAGTTCAACCCCACTAAATGCAAAGTCATGAAGATTGGGGAAGGGCAAAGAAGATCGCAGACGGAGTACAGTCTAGGAGGCCAGAGACTACAAACTTCACTCAAAGAAAAGGATCTTATGGTGAGTATAACACCAGGCACATCTCTTGAGGCGCACATCAACCAAATAACTGCTGCAACATACGGGCGCCTAGCAAACCTAAGAACAGCATTCCGACATCCTAATAAGGAATCGTTCAGGACCCTGTACACTGTGTACGTTAGGCCCATACTGGAGTATGCAGCAAAAGTTTGGAACCCACACCTAGCCAAGCAAGTAAGGAAACTTGAGAAAGTGCAAAGGTTTGCAACAAGACTAGTCCCGAAGCTAAGGGGTATGTCCTATGAAGAGAGGTTAAGGAAAATCGACCTGATGACACTGGAGGACAGGAGAGATAGGGGCTAGATAATGACATAAAATACTGAGGGGAATCGACTAGATGGACAGAGACATGATGTTCCAGAGATGGGACACAGCAACAAGGGGTCACAGTTGGAAGTTGAAGACTCAGATGAATCACAGAGATGTTAGGAAGTATTTCTTCAGTCAGAGTTGTCAGGAAGTGGAATATTCTGACAAGTGATGTAGTGGAGGCAGGAACCATAGATAGTTTTAAGACGAGGTATGCTAAAGCTCATGGAGAAGGGAGAGAGTGGACCTAGTAGCAATCATTGAAGAGGCGGGGCCAGGAACTATGACTCTACACTTGCAACCACAAATAGGAGTAAACACACACACACACACCAACACACATACAGACACACGGGGAAGGGCAAAGAAGACCGCTGACAGAGTACAGGCTAGGTGGACAAAGGCTGCAGACCTCGTCAAAGGAGAAAGATCTTGGGGTGAGTATAACGCCAAGCATGTCTCCGGAAACACACATCAACCAGATAACTGCGGCAGCATATGGGCGACTGGCAAACCTAAGATTAGCGTTCCGTTACCTTAACAAGGAATCGTTCAAGACACTGTACACCGTGTACGTCAGGCCTATACTAGAGTATGCAGCACCAGTCTGGAACCCACACCTGGTCAAGCACGTCAGGAAATTAGAGAAAGTGCAAAGGTTTGCGACAAGGTTAGTTCCACAACTCAGGGGACTGCCTTATGAAGAAAGGTTGAGGGAAAAAGGACTAACAGCACTGGAGGACAGAAGGGTTAGAGAAGACATGATAACGACATACAAAATACTGCGGGGAATCGACAAGGTAGATAGTGACAGGATGTTCCAGAGAGGGAACACAGAAACAAGGGGACACAACTGGAAGCTGAAGACTCAGATGAGTCAAAGGGATGTTAGGAAGCATTTCTTCAGCCATAGAGTAGTCAGGAAGTGGAATAGTCTAGCAAACGATGTAGTGGAGTCAGGAACCATACATAGCTTTAAGACAAGGTATGATAAAGCTCATGTAGCAGGGAGAGAAGAGACCCAGTAGCGGACAGTGAAGAGGCGGGGCCAGGAGCTGACTCTCGACCCCTGCAACCACAATTAGGTGAGTACAGACACAGACAGACACACACACACACACACACATAGACAGACAGACAGACACACACACACACACACACACACATACAGACAGACAGACACACACACACACACACACACACACACACACGGTCATACATCATCCAGTACTACCAGAATTGGGGCCATATCTCAACCTCCTTCCCGACACAGTTGCCACTAACCACGGATAAAATCACCAATCACCGAGCAGACTGCCGGCTCTACCGAACGTCCGGTTAAGACATAACGAACACTGGAGAGAAACCATCAGTCAGCCACGTCTTAACCGGATTATCACATGTTTTACGGAGGGACTAAGGCAGCTTGTCCTCCGGTCCGGTTAAGAGGGAACATCGGATGAGCGGGTGAATTATTGGCAATGCTGCTCTATTCCCGCTCTCTTGACAGCCGATATGGGTGTGTGAGGGTGTAGTGGGTGTGTGGGAGGGTGAAGTGGGTGTGTGTGAGGGTGTAGTGGGTATGTGTGAATGTGTAGTGGGTGTGTGGGAGGGTGTAGTGGGTGTGGGAGGGTGTAGTGGGTGTGTGTGAGGGTGTAGTGGGTATGTGTGAAGGTGTAGTGGGTGTGTGGGAGGGTGTAACGGGTGTTTGCGAGGGTGTAGTGGGTGTGTGTGAGGGTGTAGTGGGTGTGTGTGTGAGGGTGTAGTGGGTGTGTGAGGGTGTAGTGGGTGTGTGAGGGTGTAGTGGGTGTGTGTGTAAGGGAGTAGTGCGTGTGTGAGGGTGGAGTGGGTGTGTGATTGAGGGTGTAGTATATCGAAAGGTTATTTGGGTGTTCTTCTTGGTAGCAGGAATGCGATGATAAGGCTTCCGAGGCTTCTTACTTTATTTGTAATAAAGGGTGGGGTACACAGGCTGTGCGTTTGTGAACCATGGCCCGGGTGGGCCATGCCTTGTTGACAGTCGCAGCTGAGCAGGTGGGCTGACAAGTGTATAGCTATAGGCACAGCATGCTATGAATCAGCTGGCAGACAGCTTGTCTGTCTATGCAGACAGTAAAGGCTGTCTACATCCACTCGGCCACCTACCCATGGTCGACCCTGACCATGAATGGCAGTAAAAAAAAACTCTCTCTCTCTCTCGCAAGAACAGGTCACAGAACACGAAAGAAAACACACACACACACACACACACATATATATATATATATAAACATATGGATATTGAAAAAAAAAACTTCCTCCAGAGAGGGAAGAAAAAAACGGTGTGCTTCGTGGTCTAAGGCAGTGAGCGTCGATGCAGCACTGCACGCCTTCCTGCGTCTGGATGCATACTGCAACACGGGAGACATAGCTGCGGCTGAGCTGTGACATAACAGGGTACGGTCTCCTCTGGGAGGTGAAACAGACATCATAGTAGTTGCTGCAGGGTTCACTCAACCTGGGGCATAACCTGCTGGTGCCGTCGAGTGAGGCGTCGTCAGTAGTTGCAACAGGACAGGACTGGCAAGCGACTCAGGAGGACATTCCTCGACTGGTACTGTCGATGGGGCTGTAGCTGCTGGCGAGTGTGGAGTGAGTCGTGACAGGGACAACTCCACGAAACATCTGGAGGTCGTAACAGCATACACCATACTGCAGTGAGTGGGCTAGCAGTCAAAGTGACATCATCTTTGTGCAGGCTGCTCACTGAAGCTGTGACACGAGGCTGACAGTCACCTGCCGACAGGCTTAACTGCGGCTTGACGAGTGTCACTCTCTCGACAGTTGAAGTTACAGCAGAGGAAAGGTCTAAGAGTCCCCAGACTGGTCATCTACAAATAACTGGACTGACGGTCTAGGTGAAGTGGAATGGTTCTCGATGGGAGAATCGTTGTGGGTACGATTCAGCAGAGGCTTTACGAGCTGCGAACAATAAGAACTTTCTGTACAAGGGGCTCGGACGCTCGTAACTGATGCTGGACTGACAAATGTCAGCTGTCAAGCGTGCTGGGTCACACACCGAGTGACAAAGTAACACACAGGTGCTACATAGGACACAATAAACTGCACACATACTGCACATGCGATACAAGGCTTACTAGCAAATGACGCTTTTCTTTGTAAAAATCGACACTAAGCAATACTCGAACATGTGAGAACACTGACTGAGAGGAAATGATGACACACGACATATATCTTCTCTCAAACTTCTCAAAAATAATGAAAGTAAAATGCTCACTGTGAAACTACAGCACTCGGGACATATGATGTCAGGCGTGACATCGTGAGGTGATGTCATGGGGTGACATCGCGAGTGATGTCAGGCAGACGTCGCGAGGTGACGTCCTGGAGTGACGTGATGGATGTCATGGGGTGACATCGCGAGTGACGCCAGGCAGACGTCCAGGGTGACGTCAGTGGAGTTGGGCAGCATGGTGACGTCATGGGTTGATGCGGGCGACAGACCACCGCGTGGCTTGGGAGGTCTGGCTTGGTAACCCACATGGCTTGGTCACACCCCATGTGGCTTGCTGATCCACGTGGCTTGTAGATCCACGTGGCTTGGTGATCACTCGGATACACAGCTCTGGCAAGAATTCACAAGGAAATTCACAGCAGAGAGGGAGTGAGATGAGTGTTGAGTGAGTGTGAGGTGAGCGTGAGTGTTATGGTAGAGTTTGGGTGAGTAGGCGAGGAACCCGGCCGTTCCCACCTACCACAAACTCAGGGAGGAATACACTCACACTGGACGCAGAAAATCACCATAAACTCACCTCTGACTTGCTGAAATAGCCGTGCTGAGCTGAACAACAGCAGAACATGCTGGTAAGGCTGAGCACGTGACTGAGAAACAGCGTGGGATGCTGTGCGTAGAGTCAGTGACGCCATTTCTCGGAGAATTAGGCAAATTTTGGCCTGGATCCTGCATGTACCTGTGTCTGGATGCTGGGATTTGCAGACACGACATCAGGATAACTCGTTGAGAGAAGGATGCTTCTTGTGTAGGCTGATGAAGTGAAGATGACTTCATTCCTCTTCCTTTCCTCTCTCAAACACAACTGCTGCGACCTATAGGCCTATACCCACTTCTGTCAGCTCCACCATGTTCCTTTCTCACTTGGCGCCCAAACATCACTCAGACAACAGGCTACCTCTCTCTCTCTCTCTCTCTCTCGCAATGGGCATGGCCCCCCATGCCATGGGCACAAAACACACAGCCTGTGTACCCCGCACTTTATACCAATAAAGAAGCCCCCGAAGCCTTATCATTGCATTCCCGCTACCAAGAAAAAGACACAAATAACTTATTCGATATAGTAGTTGGTGTGTGAGGGTGTAGTGGGTGTGTGGGAGGGTGCAGTGGGTGTGTGTGAGGGTGTAGTGGGTGGGTGTAGTGGGTGGGTGTAGTGGGTGGGTGTCAGGGTGTAGTGGGTGTAGTGGGTGTGTGTGAGGGTGTAGTGGGAGTGTGGGAGGGTGTAGTGTGTGAGGGTGTAGTGGGTGTGTGAGGGTGTAGTGGGTGTGTGTAAGGGTGGATGTATCACTCACACCTCACTTCAGGTCACTATGTGTCACTCATACCTCACTTCAGGTCATCATGTGTCACTCACACCTCACTTCAGGTCAATATGTGTCACTCACACCTCACTTCAGGTCATCATGTGTCACTAACACCTTCAGGTCATCATGTGTCACTCACACCTCACTTCAGGTCACTATGTGTCACTCCTCACTTTAGGTCATCATGTGTCACTCACACCTCACTTCAGGTCACTATGTGTCACACCTCACTTCATGTCACCATGTATCACACCTCACTTCAGGTCATCATGTGTCACTAACACCTTACTTCAGGTCATCATGTGTCACTCACACCTCACTCTCCACCTATATATACTGTCTTTTAACCTGTGTATGTTAGAAGTGATCAAGGTCCCAGAACCGAAACGTTTTATAATAAATTCTAATAAATATTTCCTGTTTTTCTAAATCAATTTGTCGGTATTTATTACCAAGGTTTATATCAGATAGTCAGTATAATAACTTATGTGATATGTCAAGTTACCTTATTAGTGAAAACAACGGTGATACTAGACTGATGGGTTACCTAGACAGTCAGGGGTTGGTTGGTGATCCCCCCCCCCTCATGCATGAAGGGTGTTAAAGAGTCGTGGTCGCTTTACACTTGTTGAGCTCTTCACTGGAGGTATCCTGCACCGTCTGCCAAGTCCTTTGGTATCATGTGTAGTAATTTCGGTGTGCGGGTATGGTACTAATTCCTTCAATATCTTCCAGGTATAGATTATGACGTATCTTTCTCACTTACCTTCTAAGAAGTACACTTCTAGGGACTTCAAACGCGCCTAGTAATTTAGCTACTTGACTGAATTTATATGAGGATTCTCTGTACATTTCTCTCCTCAGCAATTTCTTCTGCCTTAAAGAGATGGTCAGTGTGAAGCAATATTCCAGCCTTGAGAGAACGAGTGACCATCTCTTCTTCTGAGAGTTGTAGTTATACAACCTATCATTTTCCTTGCAGTTGTTGTGCTTTTTGTGCGTGAGATCTTCTGGCATTATCACTCCCAGGTTTCTCACATTTGCCTTACGTTTTGGTTTATATTTCTTCAATTTTTCCGTGACGTAGTAACTGAAGTTTGTGCTGGATGAACTTCACAGTGTTGTCAGTGGTTCACTCGGTTTATGTCAGTTTCAAGACTCGCTCTCTCTTCATTATTCTGACCTATTCTATCTAGAGTTTAGGAAAAAATGAGAGCTAACTACATATTAGTTAAGACTTTCTCAGCAGATAACTTGGACATCAGCGATATGGTTGTCTGTCATTATCTGTCCTTTGCTGCTTACCCTTCTACTCTTTACCGGTCCCTCTCACTCCTTACATATTGTTTCCTTCTTTATTTCCTCTCTCTCTCTCTCTCTCTCTTTTGCCTCTCGTTCCTTTCGTCCACTGTACCTATCTTTCTTCCTCGTTATCTCTGTTTCTCCCTCCTTTGCTTTCTCACTTTTTACCTCTCTTCCTCATTCTAGTACCGTTCTTCCTCTCCCTCTTTCCCTCTCCCTTTTCTTTACTTTCTCTCTCTCTCCCTGCCTCCCTACTCGTCCTCTCTCTCTCTCTCTCCCTGTCTTCTTCCCTTTCTCTCTCTCTCACCATGTGCGTATTCTCCCTTCCTTCACTTTGTTCTGTTAGTTCTGTCTACTTGGTCTCTGGCCTCTGATCTAACAGCCCTAGTGGACTAACAAGGTTGTTATCTTGTTGCCAGGGTAGTAGCCTTCAGGAAGGCAGGGTCCAGTTTCCTCTGATTGGCTCAGAGATAAGAGTGGACACGCCCACTTGCCCCGCCCACAATACACCTGATAGTGTGGGTACAGGACCTGATGGGCGTGGTGGCTGGTGATAGGTGGTGGTGATGGTGGTGATAGTGGTAGTGTTGGTAGTGGTTTTGGTGGTGTTGGTGGTGATGGTGGTAGTGGTTGTAGTGTTGTTGTTGGTGGTGATGTTAGTGGTGATGGTGGTGGTAGTGGTGGTGATGGGGGTGGTGATGGGGGTGGTGATGGTGGTAATGGTGGTGGTGGTGGTAGTAGTGGTGGTGGTGGTAGTGGTGGTGATGGTGGTAGTTGTGGTGATGGTGGTACTGGTGTTGTTGTTGATGGTGGAGGTGGAGGTACTGGTGGTGGTGGTGATAGTGGTGGTGGTGATAGTGGTGGTGGTGATAGTGGTGGTGGTGATAGTGGTGGTGGTGATAGTGGTGGTGGTGATAGTGGTGGTGGTGATAGTGGTGGGGGTGATAGTAGTGGTGGTGGTGATACATGCAGGTTCCTGTTACCACAGCTGTCACTGCTTCAAGCCAGGCAAACAACTCTTGCCTTATAAATCATAAATATCTCTTCTATACACCAGTCAACATGTTTGGTGAAACAAGAAGCGTAAGAAGCCCTTATCTCTATTAAGTAAAGACATCTGTGTGAGAAATGTTGACAGTCTGCGTGAGAAATGTTGAGTCTGCGTGAGAAATGTTAACAGTCTGCGTGAGAAATGTTGACAGTCTGTGTGAGAAATGTTGACAGTCTGCGTGAGAAATGTTGACAGTCTGCGTGAGAAATGTTGACAGTCTGCGTGAGAAATGTTGAGTCTGCGTGAGAAATGTTGACAGTCTGCGTGAGAAATGTTGACAGTCTGCGTGAGAAATGTTGACAGTCTCCGTGAGAAATGTTGACAGTCTGCGTGAGAAATGTTGACAGTCTGCGTGAGAAATGTTGACAGTCTGTGTGAGAAATGTTGACAGTCTGCTTGAGTAATGTTGACAGTCTGCTTGAGAAATTTTAACTTCGGCACAAAATATAACTGAAGTAATAGCTGATTATAACTACAAGCTGGCATGAGAAATGTAAGTTCATTAACCCACCAATAATAGTTACTCTCTGTTCAGTATTCTCTGTTCAGTACTCTAACTTCAATGCTCTATGTTCAATAATCTAATTTCTATACTCTATTTTCAGTACTGTTTGTTCAATACTCTATGTTCAGTACTTTATGTTAAATAATCTAAGTTATGTACTCTATCTTCAATACTCTTTGTTCAGTACTCTATGTTCAATTATCTGTATTCAATACAGTTGTCATAATAATAGGTTACATGTATAAAAGATCAGCAAAAAAGCCCCTGGTTACACAAAACATTTCGGGCAGCATCAGTGAGAGAAGAGGTGGATGTGTCGAGACAGAGCAACCTAGCTC
Source organism: Cherax destructor (assembly GCA_009830355.1). Lineage (NCBI taxonomy): Eukaryota > Metazoa > Arthropoda > Malacostraca > Decapoda > Parastacidae > Cherax > Cherax destructor. The sequence continues at coordinate 49,681 of WNWK01014026.1, forward strand.
ACGTCCTTCCCTGGCCAGCGACAAAACACCTGCTAACCTCTGAGTGGGGAGTGGCTAGAAGGCAGCAAGAGCCCAGCACACACATACTCACCTAGTTGTGATGAGTAAAACTATGTGAGTAAGTGTTGTACACATTGTACAAGGAGGCAACAACACATACATGTGACTCACAACGTGTTAGAAATTAATTTCATACCTATAATGTAATGAACAGGTGTATGTAAAAACAGTTATAGTGCAAGGTCAGGTGGGGTACAGTGGTTGTGGTTCAAAGTCAGGTGAATTACAGTGGTTGTGGTTCAAGGTCAGGCGTGTTACAGTAGCTGTGGTTCAAAGTCAGGTGAATTAGTGGTTGTGGTTCAGTCAGGTGTGGTAGAGTGGTTGTGGTTCAAGGTCAGGTGTGTTATAGTGGATGTGGTTCAAGGTCAAGTGTGTTATAGTGGTTGTGGTTCAAGGTCAGGTGTGTTATAGTGGTTGTGGTTCAAAGTCAGGTGTGTTATAGTGGTTGTGGTTCAAAGTCAGGTGTGTTACAGTGGTTGTCAGGTGTGGTACAGTGGTTGTGGTTCAAGGTCAGGTGTGTTACAGTGGTTGTGGCTCAAGGTCAGATGTGGCACAGTAGTTGTGGTTCAAAGTCAGGTGTGGTACAGTAGTTGTGGTTCAGTCAGGTGTGATACAGTGGTTGTGGTTCAAGGTCAGGTGTGTTACAGTGGTTGTAGTGCAAGGTCAGGTGTGTTACAGCGGTTGTGGTTCAAGGTCAGGTTGTGTTACAGTAGTTGTGGTTCAAGGTCAGGTATGTTAGAGTAGTTGTGCTGCAAGGTCAGGTGTGTTACAGTGGTTGTGTTTCAAGGTCAAGTGTGTTACAGTGGTTGTGGTTCAAGGTCAGGTGTGTTACAGCGGTTGTGGTTCAAGGTCAGGTTGTGTTACAGTAGTTGTGGTTCAAGGTCAGGTGTGTTACAGTGGTTGTGCTGCAAGGTCAGGTGTGTTACAGTGGTTGTGTTTCAAGGTCAAGTGTGTTACAGTGGTTGTGGTTCAAGGTCAGGTGTGTTACAGTGGTTGTGTTTCAAGGTCAAGTGTGTTACAGTGGTTGTGGTTCAAGGTCAAGTGTGTTACAGTGGTTGTGTTTCAAGGTCAAGTGTGTTACAGTGGTTGTGTTTCAAGGTCAAGTGTGTTACAGTGGTTGTGTTTCAAGGTCAAGTGTGTTACAGTGGTTGTGCTGCAAGGTCAGGTGTGTTACAGTGGTTGGGTTTCAAGGTCAAGTTTGTTACAGTGGTTGTGCTGCAAGGTCAGGTGTGTTACAGTGGTTGTGGTTCAAGGTCAGGTGTGTTACAGTGGTTGTGTTTCAAGGTCAAGTGTGTTACAGTGGTTGTGTTTCAAGGTCAAGTGTTAGTGGTTGTGGTTCAAGGTCAGATGTGTTACAGTAGTTGTGGTTCAAGGTCAAGTGTGTTACAGTGGTTGTGTTTCAAGGTCAAGTGTGTTACAGTGGTTGTGTTTCAAGGTCAAGTGTGTTACAGTGGTTGTGGTTCAAGGTCAGATGTGTTACAGTAGTTGTGGTTCAAGGTCAGGTGTGTTACAGCGGTTGTCATTCAAGGTCAGATGTGTTACAGTAGTTGTGGTTCAAGGTCAGGTTCGTTACAGTGGTTGTGGTTCAAGGTCAGGTGTTACAGTGGTTGTGGTTCAAATTCAGATGTGTTACAATGGTTGTGGTTCAAGGTCAGGTGTTACAGTGGTTGTGGTTCAATGTCAGGTGTGTTACAGTGGTTGTGGTTCAAGGTCAGATGTGTTACAGTGGTTGTGTTTCAAGGTCAGGTGTGTTACAGTGGTTGTAGTTCAAGGTCAGGTGTGTTACAGTGGTTGTGGTTCAAGGTCAGGTGTTACAGTGGTTGTGGTTCAAGGTCAGGTGTGTTACAGTGGTTGTGGCTCAAGGTCAGGTGTGCTAGAGTGGTTGTGGTTCAAGGTCAGGTGTGTTACAGTGGTTGTGGCTCAAGGTCAGGTGTGTTACAGTGGTTGTGGTTCAAGGTCAGGTGTGTTACAGTGGTTGTGTTTCAAGGTCAGATGTATTATAGTAGTTGTGGTTCAAGGTCAGGTGTTACATTGGTTGTGGTTCAAGATCAGGTGTGTTACAGTGGTTGTGGTTCAAGGTCAAGTGTGTTACAGTAGTTGTGGTTCAAGATCAGGTGTTCATGGTTGTGTTGCAATATGTGTTGTGTATAAAAGTGTAAATATGAATATACCTCTTATAGTTCCTTTGAAAAATTTTTTCGGGTGATTTTTTTAGCCAGGTGATCTGTTCTTAGCTCATAGGTGATCTGTTCTTAGCTCAGAGGTGATCTGTTCTTAGCCGAGGTGATCTGTTTTTTAGCTCAGAGGGACTGTCTAGGTTCTCTGTGGACTGAACCCTTTTTTGTTCTGTGAAGTGAACCAAGATGCCGTCCATTGAGCAACTTTACCAGCGCGGAGGTTTGGGGAGGAAGCTTGAGATACGGCGATTGAGGGGGAAAAAAAGAGGATTCGTAGTAGTTTCCCGTTGTGATCCTCAGGTCAAGAAGGGGAAACCCGGGGGTGGCCCGGGCTTCAAGGAACGGTTTAAGATCAAGAAAACGAATGGGAGTTAGAAACGATGAAGAAGAAAAGACTGCTGTGGAAACATCAAATGCCTTCCGTGCTACCCGATGAATTGAGTCGACTACTGGGCTCACGAGCGAAAAAAGGAAGGTAAAAAAATTGTTATTGTTGGGGACAGCCAGGTTGAAAATGGATAGGGGGTTTCTGTTTGAATGATAGGGGTAAAACGGGGGTTTGTTTCCCGGGGGTGGGGTGGAGGATATTGTTTGCCGCTGGACGACTCAGAAGGAATGGGAGCAATCCCAATCTGTTCAGTGTGGGGGCAAGATGTTTGGGAGACGAGGGGAGGACCTGACTAGCAGGATAGGTCAGCAATAGACATAATTAGGGAAAAAGGTGGGAACCCTGTCAAAGTGGATTTTGCCAAGGGGAGGAGTTGGAAAAAGAATGGCTGTCCAGGGCTTTGGGGCATGCTGGCTGGAAAAAACTGTAAGGAAAATTCAGTAACATTCATTGCAACTGGGGCCCTTCATGGCAAAAAGACATATGCCAGGGGTAGGGGGTTTACTTATCCAGGTCTGGGGTGGGGGCAAATTCTGCGTGGAGGGAGTGTTAGGGCTTTAAACTGAAAAGTTAGTGGTATGGGTTTTGGGGGAAAACGGGGAAATCCCAGGGACAAAAAACATGAAAGGAGGAAACTGCAGCAGGCCAGCCCCTACAGGCAAGTCCTTTACAATGTCCCACTAACAGAATAT
>WNWK01014027.1:0-52991 GCA_009830355.1 Cherax destructor
AATTAATATGTAGAGATGCTCACGTTGACAATACTACAATATTGCTGCTAAGCATATCTTTTTATATAATTTTTTTTTAAATACTGCATATTTTTATAATTATTATTATTATTATTACTTTTTTATAATAATTATTATTACTTTTTTGTAATTATTGTTATAATATATATTATTGTTTACATATTTTATTACATTTCATTATCTCATAAAAAACACCAACACTGCCGTTCACAGCTGGAGTGATAGTATTTGGTCTTTTTAATATAGATGTTTTGTTAATGGTTTAGTAGTAACGTGGCAGTGCATCAAGAGTGTTCTTCCCTGCCTTACTCCTCATGGCTGCCTCTCAAAAAATGGGTGGTAATATCTCACCTGTCCAAGGGTAAGACTGCACTATTTTTCTGATAGAATTTTTTGCGTGTTCGAGGGATATTTTTCTTAGGTTTTGCTTACCAAAGCAGTTTTAATCAATCAACAATTCTTAATTTCACATGGCATGAAGGCTCTCTGCCTTGCATGTCTCTTTCAAAATAACAGTAGGTCTGTCCACCTTGGTGGAGTCAAATTTAGGACTTATTGAACCTTTTTTTTCATGACGGTTCCACAATCTTCAAACATTCTCCATAGTAACAGGGATTTTCCTGTGCCATTGAGACTTCGTAGATCCACTGTTAAGTGTTTGATGGATTTTCCACTATCTTAATTCTTATGTAAATTACTTTTTGTGGTAAAAATGTACATAATAAATGGATAACTGATCTTAATATTACAAACTGAATACAACTGAGTTATTATGAATGAACTGAACACGTCGACTCCAGACTGAGGGACTGATTACCTCAAACTCCTCCTCATCTTTCACAGTTCTTGGCTATATTGGACTGAAGAACCCACTGGCTGGCTAAACGTTTCCTCAATAAAATTTCCCAAATGTTGTTCAAGTGTCTCACTCTCCATCAATAACTCAGATTTAAACACTAAATGTTGACAAGAAAGTCGTAAAATATGGAACCAAGATGACATGGAGATAACATAGTCGCAACATAGTGATAACATAGTCGCAACATAGTGATAACATAGTCGCAACATAGTGATAACATAGTCGCAACATAGTGATAACATAGTCGCAACATAGTGATAACATAGTCGCAACATATTGATAACATAGTCGCAACATAGTGATAACATAGTCGCAACATAGTGATAACATAGTCGCAACATAGTGATAACATAGTCGCAACATAGTGATAATATAGTCGCAACATAGTGATAACATAGTCGCAACATAGTGATAACATAGTCGCAACATAGTGATAACATAGTGATAACATAGTCGCAACATAGTGATAACATAGTGATAACATAGTGATAACATAGTCGCAATATAGTGATAACATAGTGATAACATAGTCGCAACATAGTGATAACATAGTGATAACATAGTCGCAATATAGTGATAACATAGTGATAACATAGTCGCAATATAGTGATAACATAGTGATAACAGTCGCAATATAGTGATAACATAGTCGCAACATAGTGATAACATAGTGATAACATAGTCGCAACATAGTGATAACATAGTGATAACATAGTGATAACATAGTGATAACATAGAGATAACATAGTGATAACATAGTGATAACATAGTCGCAACATAGTGATAACATAGTCGCAACATAGTGATAACATAGTGATAACATAGTCGCAACATAGTGATAACATAGTCGCAACATAGTGATAACATAGTGATAACATAGTCGCAACATAGTGATAACATAGTCGCAACATAGTGATAACATAGTCGCAACATAGTGATAACATAGTCGCAACATAGTGATAACATAGTGATAACCTAGTCGCTACATAGTGATAACATAGTGATAACATAGTCGCAACATAGTGATAACATAGTGATAACATAGTCGCAACATAGTGATAACATAGTCGCAACATAGTGATAACATAGTCGCAACATAGTGATAACATAGTCGCAACATAGTGATAACATAGTCGCAACATAGTGATAACATAGTTGCAACATAGTGATAACATAGTCGCAACATAGTGATAACATAGTTGCAACATAGTGATAACATAGTCGCAACATAGTGATAACCTAGTCGCTACATAGTGATAAAGTCGCAACATAGTGATAACATAGTGATAACATAGTCGCAACATAGTGATAACATTGTCGCAACATAGTGATAACATAGTGATAATCTAGTCGCTACATAGTGATAAAGTCGCAACATAGTGATAACATAGTGATAACATAGTCGCTACATAGTGATAACAAAGTCGCAACATAGTGATAACATAATCGCAACAGAGTGATAACAAATCATATCAAAATGGTAGCAAGGTGATAACATAGGGAAAACATGAAGGTAACATGGTGATAACATTATGATAACATAGTGATAACATAGTGATAACAAGGTGTAAATGGTGATATATTGAAAATATGCTGACGACATAATAATAATATATTTATTTAGTACAAGTACAAAGTATACAGACCATAGCAGCATATGGGCGACTGGCAAACCTAAGATTAGCGTTCCGTTACCTTAACAAGGAATCGTTCAAGACACTGTATACCGTGTACGTCAGGCCCATACTAGAGTACGCAGCACCAGTCTGGAACCCACACCTGGTCAAGCACGTCAAGAAATTTGAGAAAGTGCAAAGGTTTGCGACAAGGTTAGTTCCACAACTCAGGGGTCTGTCCTATGAAGTAAGGTTGGAGGACAGAAGGGATAGAGGAGACATGATAACGACATACAAAATACTGCGGGGAATCGACAAGGTAGATAGTGACAGGATGTTCCAGAGAGGGAACACAGAAACAAGGGGACACAACTGGAAGCTGAAGACTCAGATGAGTCAAAGGGATGTTAGGAAGCATTTCTTCAGCAATAGAGTAGTCAAGAAGTGGAATATTCTAGCTAACAATATAGTGGAGGCGGGAACCATACATAGTTTTAAGACAAGGTATGATAAAGCTCATGGAGCAGGGAGAGCAGAGACCCAGTAGCGGACAGGGAAGAGGCGGGGTCAGGAGCTGATTCTCGACCCATGCAACCACAATTAGGTGAGTACATACTACTATATAGGAAGCCGCTTGTTATGCTGAGCATTTCCAGCAAATTAGGTCAGTTTTGTCCCAGGATGCGACCCACACCAGTCCACTAACTTCCAGGTACCCATTTTTCTGATGGGTGAACATAGACAACCGGTGTAAGGAAACGCCCAATGTTTCTACCCTCGCCAGGAATTGAACCTGGACACTCACTGTGTGAAGCAAGAGCATTATCCACCAGGCTACGGGCCACTGTGATGGTAACAGGGTGATAACATTGTAGTAACAGGGTGATAATATGGTAGTAACAGAGTGATAACATGGTAGTAACAGAGTGATAACATGGTAGTAACAGGGTGATAACATGGTAGTAACAGAGTGATAACATGGTAGTAACAGGGTGATAACATGGTAGTAACAGGGTGATAACATGGTAGTAACAGGGTGATAACATGGTAGTAACAGAGTGATAACATGGTAGTAACAGAGTGATAACATTGTAGTAACAGGGTGATAACATGGTAGTAACAGAGTGATAACATTGTAGTAACAGGGTGATAACATGGTAGTAACAGGGTGATAACATGGTAGTAACAGGGTGATAACATGGTAGTAACAGAGTGATAACATTGTAGTAACAGGGTGATAACATGGTAGTAACAGAGTGATAACATGGTAGTAACAGAGTGATAACAGGTGGAAACAGGGTGATAACATGGTAGTAACAGAGTGATAACATGGTAGTAACAGGGTGATAACATGGTAGTAACAGGGTGATAACATGGTAGTAACAGGGTGATAACATGGTAGTAACAGGGTGATAACATGGTAGTAACAGGGTGATAACATGGTAGTAACAGGGTGATAACATGGTGGTAACATTGTGACACGATGGTAACATGGTGTTGACATTGTGATAACATGATAATAACGTAGTGAAAACATAGTGATAACATTGTGATAGAATAGTGATAACATTATGATAGAATAGTGATAACATTGTGATAGAATAGTGATAACATTGTGATAGAATAGTGATAACATTGTGATAGAATAGTGATAACATTGTGATAGAATAGTGATAACATTGTGATAGAATAGTGATAACATTGTGATAGAATAGTGATAACATTGTGATAGAATAGTGATAACATTGTGATAGAATAGTGATAACATTGTGATAGAATAGTGATAACATGATAATAACAGTTTGAAGAGGGATTGTCTTTAGCAATGATGAAAGTCAATAGTAGCAACGAGAATTATAACCACACGTTTCAAACAATAATAATAATAATGATGATAATAATAATAATAATAATAATAATAATAATAATAATAATAATAATATATAATAATAATAATAATGATAATACTAATAATAATAATAATAATAATAATAATAATAATAATAATAATAATAATAATAATAATAATAATAGATAATAATAATAATAATAATAATAATAATAATAATAATAATAATAATAATAATAATAGATAATACTAATAATACTAATAATAATAATAATAATAATAATAATAATAATAATAATAATAATAATAATAATATGAAGAAGAAGAAAGAATTATAATAAGAAGAATATGATTCTTAATGATGATGAACAAACCAAAGAACACAGTGAATAAGAACAAGTGCAGTGTGTTCACTAGAGAACATCCATTTACCTGATACATTGATCGTAGAGAGACCGATGGTCTCAGTTCTCTCTCTGCTCCGTGTGGATGACTTGACTGACGAATTCCTTGTGCTCTGCCTTTCTCCTTCACCAAGACCTGCCTCATCCCTTCCATGATGTGCATACTGATCCTCATTCCCATGATGTGCATACTTATACCCATTTCCATTATGTGAAGCCTTATACCCATTTCCAGGACATGAGATCTTACTGAGTGAGCTTTCCATCCGACTCTCCTGGCTTAAGGGTGAAATTTCACTGAAGGAAGTAACTGTATATGTGGCAGCAGTACTTGGTGTGGTCACCGCACTCATACCAGGGGTAGCAGTGGTAATTTCCACACAGGAGGACGTAATACATTTGGCTCCAGTAACAAAAGTAGCATTGTTGGAAGCATAGGGAAAGGGGCTGATGTTGTTGACAACACTGACAGCTCCTGCACTGGAGGAAGCAATGTTTGTGGTTCCGGTATTATAAATGGAACTGGTGTTATTGACAACATTGGTAGTTCCTGTACTGGAGGAAGTAATGTTTGTGGTTCCAATATCTGAAGTAGCACTGTTAGAAGCTCTGGTGGGATCAGGAAGGGATTCACCCTGGCCGATAACAGGAGAGTGGTTCAGCACAGTGCTGACTGCGTTACCTTCAAAGTACGACTGAGAGGGGACTGCTGACACCTCACAGTTCAAGCCCCTAGACAAGAGCTGACGACGTCTGCTGATCCGCTTGAACTCGATGATAATCCAAGTGTTCAAAACTGCTAGAAGGATCGCTGGGGCAAACCTGTAGACATTACTTCTATTATAGAATTGTTAACCAAGAAGGCACTACAGACATATAAAAGCTTAAGTCTCCAATACTCCTTATGATGAATGTGATATATATGTCGTGCCGAATAGGCAGAACTTGCCATTTTGGCTTAAATAACAACGCTCATCTTGCCATATAAGACAAGTGAAAATTTGTGTATGCAATAATTTCGCAAAAATCATTCTGAACCTAACGAAAAAAATATATTTCATTGTGTTTGTTTATTATTAAATTAATGTTAACGTATCTAAAATATATTTAGTTGGGTTAGGCTAAATTAAATTGCTCTTGTTGTAATAAGGTTAGGTAGGTTTTCAAAGTTTCTCTTGGTACAAAATTATAAATTCTTACATTAACATAAATGAAAAAAATATATCTTTTAACGTATAAGAGAAAATTTTAGAAAGGACTTAATTTTAGATGAGTTCTTGCTAATTGACCAGTTTTACCTAATCGGCACGACATATATATATATATATATATATATATATATATATATATATATATATATATATAAAAAGTGTGACTTCTAAACTATTGTTTGGGGACTATGAAATTAACTGTGTGAGGGTGTGCAACAGGGGGACCCTCTCGCCCCCTTTCTATTCTGTCTGGTCATCAAGGAAGTTACAGAAGCGCTCTCCAGTGAGCTCAATATCTGGTTCTTGGATGATGGTACCACAGCTGGCACTACAGAATCTCTCCGAGAGGACATCAGAAAAATTAAAGACATGGGAGAGAGAGAGCCTGGGCCTATCTTTAAGGAAATGTGTGGCATTTTTTCCCCATGATCCCAAGGTTTCTGATCCCACTGGGACAAAATGATACTGTGGATTATGTCCCTGTACTTGCTGATCTTGTACTCCTCCCTGTGGTCAGTAGCTCCTCCCTGTCGCCCGACACTGTGATGGATGTAGGTGTCAGCCACCGTCGACACACAGGTAGAGTCCCATGCTAAGAGCTTGCCATTCTTCCAAGGATAGATGGTGATCCCATCAGGGCAGTTTGCTGGGTTGTGGATATTGTTGGCTGCTAGTGATCGGGGCTCTCTCTCTGCTGGGCATCCAGCTGTAGCAAGGGTTCTCTTTATGATGTCGTTGACTTCATTGTGTCTTGCATGTCAGCCCTTGGTTTTGGAACAGTTAAGACTATGTAGACCATATTGGTCGGCTTGCGCATCGCCGCAAATACACGTATATTCCGTGTGAATTGGGGCAGCAAGGTGAAGGTGTGTTCCCAATGCCGAAATGGGAAGTGTTTGGAGGAAGTCCCCAGAGTGATGTGCACTCACAGCTAGGAGACGGGCATTCTCCCTGTCTGATGTTACAGCCCTAAGCATGTTGGCAAGCACCTTTCCAGCGATGGGGTTATCCCAACCTAACTGTTTGTAGGCCAGTGCTGCACTATGTTTTGGTGCTGGAGCAGGAAGAGTCTCCCATTCAGTGATGTCACTGGCGTAGCTAGGGTCCTGTATTCCTGCTGAGTCACTGAGGTTGTCTTGAAGAATTTGTTTTATTAACTCGTTTGATGCTATGGAAGAGGATAGGAAAGTTGGTAGGGCAATTTGGGAGGATTTGCGTACTCCCAGCCCCCCAAGTCTGACTGGAAGTGAGGCTTGCAACCACTGTCCATCTTCGAGGGAAAGATTCAATACACTCTCTAGCATGGTTTTAAGGAGAGAGTCATATTCCTTGAGTTTCGAACTACTGAAGGCTGGGGAGCATCTCAGGAAGTAAGTTTTGGGATTGACAGGCACCTGGTGAGAAGGTAGAAGGCATCATGTGTATCGATGTCTTTCATCCTACCTTCCATCGTTCTGAGGTCTGAGATTTTTTTTTTTAGGCCCAAGAGGAGCACCAAGGAGAGTGCTGTTGGCTGGATCAATGGCTCGTGCTCCTGGTAAAACAACACTAATATTCTGGATCATCTGTCGATTGGTAGAAACTATTTCACATTTGGTGGGGTTTAAAGAACTGGGTTCCAGACTCATCGACACCACCAGGAGGGCAGCCACTTTCATATTCAGCTTGGCCATCCAGAGGGGAAATGCATGCTGCATACTGGGCACGCGTCCGGCTTCGGAGGAGCTGGAGGAGATTCATAATCTTTGATATTTTGTACCAATGTATTCATGTATGTTTTTTATGTCAATGTGTTTTGTCTATTAATAAAGTTCACATGTAATACAAAATATAAGGGGTGGTAGGAGAGGAAAATATTCAAACAGCTCCTGGAAAACCTTGAGTTTTCCCTGAGGTACGTTTATTGTCGTCTCTGAGGATGAGGGTCCCCAGTAAAGTTCTAGAGGTGGTACCTCCCTATATTAGGGAATGAATGAATGAAAGGGGGTAAGGCAGCTGGGATTGATGGGATAAAGATAGAAATGTTAAAAGCAGGTGGGGATATAGTTTTGGAGTGGTTGGTGCTATTATTTAATAAATGTATGGAAGAGGGTAAGGTACCTAGGGATTGGCAGAGAGCGTGTATTGTTCCTTTGTATAAAGGCAAAGGGGACAAAAGAGAGTGCAAAAATTATAGGGGAATAAGTCTGTTGAGTGTACCTGGTAAAGTGTATGGTAGAGTTATTATTGAAAGAATTAAGAGTAAGACAGAAAGCAGGATAGCAGATGAACAAGGGGGCTTTAGGAAAGGTAGGGGGTGTGTAGACCAAGTGTTTACAGTGAAACATATAGGTGAACAGTATTTGGATAAGGGTAAAGATGTTTTTGTGGCATTTATGGATTTGGAAAAGGCGTATGATAGGGTAGATAGGGGGGCAATGTGGCAGATGTTGCAGGTGTATGGAATAGGAGGAAGGTTACTGAAAGCAGTGAAGAGTTTTTATGAGGATAGTGAGGCTCAGGTTAGAGTGTGTAGGAGGGAAGGGGACTATTTCCCAGTAAAAGTGGGCCTTAGACAAGGATGTGTGATGTCACCGTGGTTGTTTAATATATTTATAGATGGGGTTGTAAGAGAAGTGAATGCGAGGGTCTTGGCAAGAGGTGTTGGGCTAAAAGATAAAGAAGCAAATACAAAGTGGGAGTTGTCACAGTTGCTTTTTGCTGATGACACTGTGCTTTTGGGAGATTCTGAAGAGAAGTTGCAGAGGTTGGTGGATGAATTTGGTAGGGTGTGTAAAAGAAGAAAACTGAAAGTGAATATAGGAAAGAGTAAGGTGATGAGGATAACAAAAAGAATAGGTGACGAAAGATTGGATATCAGATTGGAGGGAGAGAGTATGGAGGAGGTGAATGTATTCAGATATTTGGGAGTGGACATGTCAGCAGATGGGTCTATGAAGGATGAGGTGAATCATAGAATTGATGAGGGAAAAAGGGTGAGTGGAGCACTTCGGAGTCTGTGGAGACAAAGGACCTTGTCCATGGAAGTAAAGAGGGGAATGTATGAGAGTATAGTTATACCAACGCTCTTATATGGGTGTGAAGCATGGGTGATGAATGTTGCAACGAGGAAAAGGCTGGAGGCAGTGGAGATGTCATGTCTGAGGTCAATGTGTGGTGTGAATATAATGCAGAGAATTCGGAGTTTGGAAATTAGGAGGAGGTGCGGGATTACCAAAACGATTGTCCAGAGAGCTGAGGAGGGGTTGTTGAGGTGGTTTGGACATGTAGAGAGAATGGAACGAGACAGAGTGACTTCGAGAGTGTATAAATCTGTAGTGGAGGGAAGACGGGGTAGGGGTCGGCCTAGGAAAGGTTGGAGGGAGGGGGTAAAGGAAGTTTTGTGTGCGAGGGGCTTGGACTTCCAGCAAGCATGTGTGAGCGTATTTGATAGGAGTGAATGGAGGCATATGGTTTTTAATACTTGACGTGCTGTTGGAGTGTGAGCAAAGTAACATTTATGAAGGGATTCAGGGAAACCGGCAGGCCGGACTTGAGTTCTGGAGATGGGAAGTACAGTGCCGGCACTCTGAAGGAGGGGTGTTAATGTTGCAGTTTTATAACTGTAGTGTAAAGCACCCCTCTGGCAAGACAGTGATGGAGTAAATGATGATGAAAGTTTTTCTTTTTCGGGCCACCCTGCCTTGGTGGGAATCGGCCGATGTGTTAATAATAAAAAAAAAAAAAATATATATATATGCAAAACAACCACTATGAAAAAATAATGGGAAGAGTTTCAGGTCCTTTCTTATGTTCCTCTTCACAAAGTCGTGAGATGTTACTCTACTGTGAGGTGTTGTCTTTGTTAGTGTGATGTGACTGTGAGGTGTATTCTGCCTCTTTATAAGCCTTCTTCTCACGTTTCCTTTTATAGTTCCTTGATAATGTGAGTAGTCACGAAAGCGCTTGGAATTCTTCTATTTTTTCATAGTGGTTGTTTTGCATATTTTGATATCACCTGTTTACTGTGATCTTTTTGCATATATATATATATATATATATATATATATATATATATATATATATATATATATATATATATATATATATATATATGTCGTGCCGATTAGGTAAAACTGGTCAATTAGCAAGAACTCATCTAAAATTAAGTCCTTTCTAAAAAAATTATTATACGTTTAAAGATATATTTTTTACATTTATGTTAATGTATGCATTTATAATTTTGTACCAAGAGAAACTTTGAAAACCTACCTAACCTTAATGTTACCCAAATAGTTGCAATTTTAATTTAGTGTATCTGCCAACTAAAATAGTTTTAGATCACGTTAACTTATAGTTCTTGATATGTAGAGACAAACACTGAAATAATTCTTCTATTTTCAGAATGGTTTTTTGCAAATTTTGCATACACCTTTTACTGTGATCTTTTGCATATATATTATATATTATATATATATATATATTATATATTATATATCATATATATATATATATATATATATATATGTCGTGCCTAATAGGTAAAACTGGTCAATTAGCGAGAACTCATTTAAAATTAAGTCCTTTCTAAAAAATTCTCTTATACGTTTAAAGATATTTTTTTTTCATTTATGTTAATGTAAAAATTTATAATTTTGTACCAAAAGAAACTTAGAAAACTTACCTAACCTTATTATAACAAGCGCAATTTAATTTAGCCTAACCCAACTAAATATATTTTAGATACGTTAAGAATAATTTAATAATAAATCAACACAATGAAATATATTTTTTTCGTTAGGTTCAGAATGATTTTTGCGAAATTATTGCATACACAAATTTTTGCTTGTCTTATATGGCAAGAAGAACGTTGTTATTTAAGCCAAAATAGCAAGTTTTACCTAATCGGCACGACATATATATATATATATATATATATATATATATATATATATATATATATATATATATATATATATATATATATATATATATATATATATATATATTATATATATATATATATATATATATATATATATATATATATATATATATATATATATATATATATATATATATATATAAATATATATATATATATAAATATATATATAAATATATATACCTGGAGAATACCTGGAGAGAGTTTCAGGGGTCAACGCCCCTGCGGCCCGGTGCGGTGCGGTGCCAATTAGGTAAAACTTGCGATTTTGGCTTAAATAGCTCTTGAAAATTTGTATATATTGTGTCCTTCATGCGTGTGATTGTTTGTTTTATATGTAATTTTTCATGAGGTTTTTCGAGAACATTAATTTTTGTGGTACTATTATTAAAATAATGGGAAAGCACTAAACCCATAAGAACCATACAGCTACACTCTCAATGTCAGTAACAGCTTGGTTGATCAGACCCTGATCCACCATGAGGCCTGGTCTCAGACCGTCCGCGGGGGCGTTGACCCCCGAAACCCTCTCCAGGTAAACTCCAGGTATGTCTCAGGTTTTGTTGGTCGTCAGGTCAAAGTTAACCATTCTATGGTTTTTGATAAGAAACTTGACCACCTTATGAGAACAACTGTCAGGGTCCTGATGCTAATTAATTTAAGCTCACAGATGACGCTCACACTAGTTGTGGATGCGCTATTGTGTCTGGTCAGAGAGTTCTGGGGATCAGTTATCCTGTGGATATAGTAACAAACGTGTTTGACCTCAAATTTAATTCCCTTGGGCCTGGCACTATATAGCCTGGTAGACACTGTTTCTGCTTCCTATAGCATTTCTATAGCATTTTTTTTTTATATTAAGCATCCATTAGCTGGGCTAAGACACTCTTTGCTTTCTTGTTTGAGTTCTAAGGTTCAAAACTAGTGTTGTGTTACATATATATTTTTAAGCTGCATCCATAAGCTGGGTGCGGCCAGCAGTAACAGCCTGGTTGATCAGGCTCTGGTCCAACATGAGGCCTGGTCACAGACCGGGCCTCGGGGGCGTTGACCCCTGGAATTCTCTCCAGGTAAACTCCAGGTGGGTGGACATACACTCTGTTCCATTGTTGTCGTTCATATATTAGAAGCTACAGTCGTTCATATATTAGAAGCTACAGTCGTTCATATATTAGAAGCTACAGTCGTTCATATATTAGAAGCTACAGCTTGGCACCTACATCGTAGCCTGAGTCAAGGCCGAGACCAGACTGTCTCTGCTTCCTTGTTGCAGTTCATAGGATTGATGTTATAGAATTTCATAAATACAGAATAACATAAATAAGACTAAAATTAGTCAGGTCATAACAAGCTTTAAACCCATTTGAGTCAATGATCACAAGGAACAGTGGAGGTTCCAGCTCTCATCAGCTACACTCTTAAATGGTCATTCATTCCCTATATAGTTGTGAAAGCTCGATGTTTCTTCCACTAAACCCATGTGGGTCATCTAGTCTATGGCAAAATTACAGAACGAATTACTTTACTGAGACAATCTTTGCTAAACCCGTGTGCTGCATAATCACTGAGGGTCCAATACACCTTTCTGAATATAAAAACAATATGATTGACATACCTGACGCAGATCTCTAGCAGATACTCGTATACCAGGAACCACCTGGCGGAGACAACACGCAGGTTTTCCTGAATTAGGTACCTGCCAGGGTAGGCAGAAGCAGCAGGTACCACCATCCTGTGGAAGGCCATGGGGATGTACATAATGAAGGCCATGATGAAGGAGAGAGCTATCCTGAGGGAGGCGACGTAGTGGCTGTGTAGGTTACGGTAGTTCCGAGGGAAACATACGGCCACGAACCTGTCTATGCTGAGACCCACTACGATGTACACGCTGGAGGCTATCAGCGCGTTACCCACTGGTACCTGTCAGTCAACATCACTCTTGTTAGTATTATTGTTACCCACTGGTACCTGTCAGTCAACATTATTCTTTTTAGTAATATTGTTACTCACTGGTACCTGTCAGTCAACATCACTCATGTTAGTATTATTGTTACCTACTGGTACCTGTCAGTCAACATTACTCTTGTTAGTATTATTGTTACCCACTGGTACCTGTCAGTCAACATCACTCTTGTTAGTAATATTGTTACCTACTGGTACCTGTCAGTCAACATCACTCTTGTTAGTAATATTGTTACCTACTGGTACCTGTCAGTCAACATCACTCTTGTTAGTAATATTGTTACCTACTGGTACCTGTCAGTCCACATCACTCTTGTTAGTAATATTGTTACCTACTGGTACCTGTCAGTCAACATCACTCTTGTTAGTAATATTGTTACCTACTGGTACCTGTCAGTCAACATCACTCTTGTTAGTAATATTGTTACCCACTGGTACCTGTCAGACAACATCACTCTTGTTAGTATTATTGTTATCCACTGGTACCTGTCAGTCAACATCACTCTTGTTAGTAATATTGTTACCTACTGGTACCTGTCAGACAACATCACTCTTGTTAGTAATATTGTTACCTACTGGTACCTGTCAGTCAACATCACTCTTGTTAGTAATATTGTTACCTACTGGTACCTGTCAGTCAACATCACTGTTGTTAGTATTATTGTTACCCACTGGTACCTGTCAGTCAACATTACTCTTGTTAGTATTATTGTTACCCACTGGTACCTGTCAGTCAACATCACTCATGTTAGTAATATTGTTACCCACTGGTACCTGTCAGTCAACATTATTCTTTTTAGTAAAATTGTTACCCACTGGTACCTGTCAGTCAACATCACTCTTGTTAGTATTATTGCTACCTACTGGTACCTGTCAGTCAACATCACTCTTGTTAGTAATATTGTTACCCACTGGTACCTGTCAGTCAACATCACTCTTGTTAGTAATATTGTTACCTACTGGTACCTGTCAGTCAACATCACTCTTGTTAGTATTATTGTTACCCACTGGTACCTGTCAGTCAACATCACTCTTGTTAGTATTATTGTTACCCACTGGTACCTGTCAGTCAACATCACTCTTGTTAGTATTATTGTTACCTACTGGTACCTGTCAGTCAACATTACTCTTGTTAGTATTATTGTTACCTACTGGTACCTGTCAGTCAACATCACTCTTGTTAGTATTATTGTTACCCACTGGTACCTGTCAGTCAACATCACTCTTGTTAGTATTATTGTTACCACTGGTACCTGTCAGTCAACATTACTCATGTTAGTATTATTGTTACCACTAGTACCTGTCAGTCAACATCACTCATGTTAGTATTATTGTTACCACTGGTACCTGTCAGTCAACATCACTCTTGTTAGTATTATTGTTACCCACTGGTACCTGTCAGTCAACATTACTCATGTTAGTATTATTGTTACCCACTGGTACCTGTCAGTCAACATTACTCTTGTTAGTATTATTGTTACCCACTGGTACCTGTCAGTCAACATTACTCTTGTTAGTATTATTGTTACCCACTGGTACCTGTCAGTCAACATCACTCATGTTAGTATTATTGTTACCCACTGGTACCTGTCAGTCAACATCACTCTTGTTAGTATTATTGTTACCCACTGGTACCTGTCAGTCAACATCACTCATGTTAGTATTATTGTTACCCACTGGTACCTGTCAGTCAACATTACTCTTGTTAGTATTATTGTTACCCACTGGTACCTGTCAGTCAACATTACTCTTGTTAGTATTATTGTTACCCACTGGTACCTGTCAGTCAACATCACTCTTGTTAGTATTATTGTTACCCACTGGTACCTGTCAGTCAACATCACTCTTGTTAGTAATATTGTTACCTACTGGTACCTGTCAGTCAACATCACTCTTGTTAGTATTATTGTTACCTACTGGTACCTGTCAGTCAACATTACTCTTGTTAGTATTATTGTTACCCACTGGTACCTGTCAGACAACATTACTCTTGTTAGTATTATTGTTACCTACTGGTACCTGTCAGTCAACATACTCTTGTTAGTATTATTTACCACTGGTACCTGTCAGTCAACATACTCTTGTTAGTAATATTGTTACCTACTGGTACCTGTCAGTCAACATACTCTTGTTAGTAATATTGTTACCACTGGTACCTGTCAGTCAAATCACTCTTGTTAGTAATATTGTTACCACTGGTACCTGTCAGCAACATCACTCTTGTTAGTATTATTGTTACCACTGGTACCTGTCAGTCAACATCACTCTGTTAGTATATTAATGTGTTCACTCACTTTGAAATGTTACCTGCTCAGACAACATCACTTGTTAGTAATATTGTTACCACTGGTACCTGTCAGCAACATCACTCTTGTTAGTAATATTGTTACCACTGGTACCTGTCAGTCAACATCACTTTGTTAGTATTATTGTTACCACTGGTACCTGTCAGTCAACATTACTTTGTTAGTATTATTGTTACCACTGGTACCTGTCAGTCAACATCACTTGTTAGTAATATTGTTACCACTGGTACTGTCAGTCAACATTATCTTTTTAGTAAATTGTTACCCACTGGTACCTGTCAGTCAACATCACTCTTGTTAGTATTATTGTACCTACTGGTACCTGCAGTCAACATCACTCTTGTTAGTAATATTGTTACCACTGGTACTGTCAGTCAACATCACTTTGTTAGTAATATTGTTACCTACTGGTACCTGTCAGTCAACATCACTCTTTTAGTATTATTACCACTGGTACCTGTCAGTCAACATTCTCTTGTTATATTATTGTTACCTACTGGTACCTGTCAGTCAACATCACTCTTGTTAGTATTATTTTACCCACTGGTACCTGTCAGTCAACATCACTCTTGTTAGTATTTTGTTACCCTGGTACCGTCAGTCAACATCACTCTGTTAGTAATTTGTTACCACTGTACTGTCAGTCAACATCACTCTTTTAGTATATTGTTACCTACTGGTACCTGTCAGTCAACATCACTCTTGTTAGTATTATTGTTACCACTGGTATTTGTCAGTCAACATCACCTTGTTAGTAATTGTTACCTACTGGTACCTGCAGTCAACATTACTTTGTTAGTATTATTGTTACCACTGGTACCTGTCAGTCAACATTACTTTGTTAGTATTGTTACCACTGGTACCTGTCAGTCAACATCACTCTGTTAGTAATATTGTTACCACTGGTACCTGTCAGTCAACATCACTCTTGTTAGTATTATTGTTACCCACTGGTAAATGTCAGTCAACATCACTCATGTTAGTATTATTGTTACCCACTGGTACCTGTCAGTCAACATTACTCTTGTTAGTAATATTGTTACCCACTGGTACCTGTCAGTCAACATTACTCATGTTAGTATTATTGTTACCACTAGTACCTGTCAGTCAACATCACTCTGTTAGTATTATTGTTACCCACTGGTACCTGTCAGTCAACATCACTCTTGTTAGTATTATTGTTACCACTGTACCTGTCAGTCAACATTACTCATGTTAGTATTATTGTTACCCACTGGTACCTGTCAGTCAACATTACTCTTGTTAGTATTATTGTTACCCACTGGTACCTGTCAGTCAACATCACTCTTGTTAGTATATTGTTACCACTGGTACCTGTCAGTCAACATCACTCTTGTTAGTATTATTGTTACCACTGGTACCTGTCAGTCAACATCACTCTTGTTAGTATTATTGTTACCACTGGTACCTGTCAGTCAACATCACTCATGTTAGTATTATTGTTACCCACTGGTACCTGTCAGTCAACATTACTCTTGTTAGTATTATTGTTACCCACTGGTACCTGTCAGTCAACATTACTCATGTTAGTATTATTGTTACCCACTGGTACCTGTCAGTCAACATTACTCTTGTTAGTATTATTGTTACTCACTGGTACCTGTCAGTCAACATTACTCTTGTTAGTATTATTGTTACCCACTGGTACCTGTCAGTCAACATCACTCATGTTAGTATTATTGTTACCCACTGGTACCTGTCAGTCAACATCACTCTTGTTAGTATTATTGTTACCCACTGGTACCTGTCAGTCAACATCACTCATGTTAGTATTATTGTTACCCACTGGTACCTGTCAGTCAACATTACTCTTGTTAGTATTATTGTTACCCACTGGTACCTGTGAGTCAACATTACTCTTGTTAGTATTATTGTTACCCACTGGTACCTGTCAGTCAACATCACTCTTGTTAGTATTATTGTTACCCACTGGTACCTGTCAGTCAACATTTCTCTTGTTAGTATTATTGTTACCTACTGGTACCTGTCAGTCAACATCACTCTTGTTAGTAATATTGTTACCTACTGGTACCTGTCAGTCAACATCACTCTTGTTAGTAATATTGTTACCTACTGGTACCTGTCAGTCAACATCACTCTTGTTAGTAATATTGTTACCTACTGGTACCTGTCAGTCAACATCACTCTTGTTAGTAATATTGTTACCCACTGGTACCTGTCAGACAACATCACTCTTGTTAGTATTATTGTTACCCACTGGTACCTGTCAGTCAACATCACTCATGTTAGTATTATTGTTACCCACTGGTACCTGTCAGTCAACATCACTCTTGTTAGTAATATTGTTACCTACTGGTACCTGTCAGACATCACTCTTGTTAGTAATATTGTTACCTACTGGTACCTGTCAGTCAACATCACTCTTGTTAGTAATATTGTTACCTACTTGTACCTGTCAGTCAACATCACTCTTGTTAGTATTATTGTTACCCACTGGTACCTGTCAGTCAACATTACTCTTGTTAGTATTATTGTTACCCACTGGTACCTGTCAGTCAACATCACTCATGTTAGTAATATTGTTACCCACTGGTACCTGTCAGTCAACATTATTATTTTTAGTAATATTGTTACCCACTGGTACCTGTGAGTCAACATCACTCTTGTTAGTATTATTGTTACCTCCTGTACCTGTGAGTCAACATCACTCTTGTTAGTAATATTGTTACCCACTGGTACCTGTCAGTCAACATTATTCTTTTTAGTAATATTGTTACCCACTGGTACCTGTCAGTCAACATCACTCTTGTTAGTATTATTGTTACCTACTGGTACCTGTCAGTCAACATCACTCTTGTTAGTAATATTGTTACCCACTGGTACCTGTCAGTCAACATCACTCTTGTTAGTAATATTGTTACCTACTGGTACCTGTCAGTCAACATCACTCTTGTTAGTATTATTGTTACCCACTGGTACCTGTCAGTCAACATTACTCTTGTTAGTATTATTGTTACCTACTGGTACCTGTCAGTCAACATCACTCTTGTTAGTATTATTGTTACCCACTGGTACCTGTCAGTCAACATCACTCTTGTTAGTATTATTGTTACCCACTGGTACCTGTCAGTCAACATCACTCTTGTTAGTAATATTGTTACCCACTGGTACCTGTCAGTCAACATCACTCTTGTTAGTATTATTGTTACCTACTGGTACCTGTCAGTCAACATCACTCTTGTTAGTATTATTGTTACCCACTGGTACTTGTCAGTCAACATCACTCTTGTTAGTATTATTGTTACCTACTGGTACCTGTCAGTCAACATTACTCTTGTTAGTATTATTGTTACCCACTGGTACCTGTCAGTCAACATTACTCTTGTTAGTATTATTGTTACCCACTGGTACCTGTCAGTCAACATTACTCATGTTAGTATTATTGTTACCCACTGGTACCTGTCAGTCAACATCACTCATGTTAGTATTATTGTTACCCACTGGTACCTGTCAGTCAACATCACTCTTGTTAGTATTATTGTTACCCACTGGTACCTGTCAGTCAACATTACTCATGTTAGTATTATTGTTACCCACTGGTACCTGTCAGTCAACATTACTCTTGTTAGTATTATTGTTACCCACTGGTACCTGTCAGTCAACATTACTCTTGTTAGTATTATTGTTACCCACTGGTACCTGTCAGTCAACATCACTCATGTTAGTATTATTGTTACCCACTGGTACCTGTCAGTCAACATTACTCATGTTAGTATTATTGTTACCCACTGGTACCTGTCAGTCAACATCACTCTTGTTAGTATTATTGTTACCCACTGGTACCTGTCAGTCAACATTACTCATGTTAGTATTATTGTTACCCACTGGTACCTGTCAGTCAACATCACTCTTGTTAGTATTATTGTTACCCACTGGTACCTGTCAGTCAACATCACTCATGTTAGTATTATTGTTACCCACTGGTACCTGTCAGTCAACATTACTCTTGTTAGTATTATTGTTACCCACTGGTACCTGTCAGTCAACATCACTCTTGTTAGTAATATTGTTATTATTATTATCATAATAAATAATAATAATAATAAAATAAAATAAATTACTAATACTAATAATAATGATAATAATAATAATAATAATAATAATAATAATAATAATAATAATAATAATAATTCTTTTGCCTCGGTGGGAAACGGCCGACGTGTTAAAAAAATAATAATAATCATTATTATTATTACATATTATTATTTATATTTATATTAACATTATTATAAAATTATCTTGTTGCTGTTGTTGTCATTCTTTCTTCTTCTTATTATTATTATTATTATTATTATTCTTATTTTTTTTTTTTATTAACACATCGGCCGATTCCCACCAAGGCAGGGTGGCCCGAAAAAGAAAAACTTTCATCATCATTCACTCCATCACTGTCTTGCCAGAGGGGTGCTTTACACTACAGTTATAAAACTGCGACATTAACACCCCTCCTTCAGTAGTAGGTTGGTAGACAGCAACCACCCAGGGAGGTACTACCGTCCTGCCAGGTGACTGTGAAACAGAAACCTGAAACTGTTTTACATGATGGTAGGATTGCTGGTGTCTTTTTTCTGTCTCATAAACACGCTGGATAACAGGTATATCTAGCTACTTCTACTTACACTCTAGGTCACACTACACAGGCATGCACATGCATATATATACATACACACATCTAGGTTTTTCTTCTTTTTCTTAATAGCTCTTGTTCTTTTTATTTTATCTATTGTCCATGGGAAAGTGGAAAAGAATCTTTCCTCCGTAAGCCATGCATGTCGTATGAGGCGACTAAAATGCCTGGAGCAAGGGGCTAGTAACCCCTTTTTCTGTACACATTTACTAAAAAAGAAAAGAAGAGAAACTTTATTATTATTATTATTATTATTATTATTATTATTATTATTATTATTATTATTATTATTATTATTATTTTAACATGCTGGTCATCTCCCACCGAGGAAGGGAGACCCCAGAAAAGAATAAAACACTTTCATCATCATTCACACTATCACTGTCTTTGCAGAAGCGATCAGATACGACAGTTTAGATGTTACTCCAAACAGCCAATATCCCAGACCCCTCTTTTGAAGTGCAGGCATTGTACTCTCAACCTCCAGGACTCAAGTCCGGCTAACCAGCTTCCCTGATTCCCTTCACAAAACATTATCCTGCTCACACTCCAACAGCTCATCAAGACTCAAAAATCATTAATCTCCATTCACTCCTATTTAGCACGTTCACACATGCCTGCTGTATCTCCAAGCCCCTTGCACTCAAAAACCTCTTTTACCTCCTCCCTCCACCCTTAGTGCATCTGTCTGTATGGCCATGTTTCCTCATTATTATTATCAGAACATCACTGTTCACTACAGAACATCAGTGTTCACTACAGAACATCAGTGTTCACTACAGAACATCAGTGTTCACTACAGAACATCAGTGTTCACTACAGAACATCAGTATTCACTACGGAATATCAGTGTTCACTACTGAACATCAGTGTTCACTTCAGAATATCAGTGTTCACTACAGAACATCAGTGTTCACTACTGAACATCAGTGTTCATTAAGATGTTCGGTACTGGGCAACAGTTGGTGGCCTCTGCAACAGTGCTACAGTGTGTAGCTGGTTGGAGTGTCCTGTTAAGGTGGCACTGGCCTAGTGTTTTGGACGGTGGACTCTGTTATTTTTAGGGAACCCTGTTTGAATCTTCCAAGGATGACGTATTTTTCACAAGTTTAGTGACATGTTCTTATATGTGTCACAAGAATAATGAAATTTTTCAAAAGCAAAGTGATATATGTTCCTCAAGTATGGTAATATGTTCCTCAAGTATGGAGTTATATGTTCTATAAGCATAATGATATACGCTAACGAGAATGAGCCTTGAGTGTCACTGACTAATTAAATATCGTCAATCAATATCCACGCTAATTGCCAGCCATTGCATGAATGGTATACCCTAAATGGACTGACCATTCACGACTGGGCTGTCAAAATATACACTGGTATACACGTACTAGTGTGTAGATTGATGTATCTCTTGACTTGTCCTGAGTCCAACATGAACCACAACTGGACTCAGTAATAACTGAGTGTTGGCTCTCTTGGTACAGTTTCAAACACTGTTAGAGGCAGTACTGGAAACTGCTCCGTAATGGCAGCTTACTTAATGTGTGGGCTGTTGAACCAGATTTATTATTGAGGTTTATAATGTGGAAATTCCTTGGACTTGACGTAATGGTGTACAGGATTACTACCGAGTCTGAAATGAATGAGCCACTGATTCTATATTTTAGAATTTAGGGTCCCGGAATTATCGTGTGCATTGTTCTACATGATTATACACGGCCTCATTACACTGGGTCTCAAGTATGAGTGCCCTTGCCTTGAGTTTCAATACCACAGGCCTACTGGCCCTTATGTTGCCATGTTGCAGATCTTCAATGGCGAGGCAATGGCTGTGCCTTATGCTACTTACACCTATATCAAGGTCTAATGTAAACATGGCAGCTCAGCAATCCATCAACACTCCTCTTTGAAGTCCGGGAAGAATGGAAACATTTTCCCTACTCCTATCATCCCCATCTTTAATGGTTCTCATACTTTGTATGGAAAGGAAAACACTAGTTTTTCCATACATGAGAGGGTTGTCTGACCTAGTAAAACTTGATCACTGTTCATCATCCCATTGACATACTCTCTAGCTGTCACTGCCGTCCCACGTTTGGGTCAGGAGTCGGCTGCTGGTGTCTCCTGAGTGGTCATGGTTTCCTTCACAGCACGGTACAATTCGCGAGGTATTAACCTGTCTATAGATCGGGTGTGAACAGCGCTTTTACTCAAGACTTTTTCACTGTCCTCACCGATCACTGACATCAAGGTGTATGGCTTCTATCTTCCCCAGTCGCCATGGGACGTCATCAATTATTACCTTGCCATCAAGTTAGCATAGTAATAATTGACTCACTGGGCTATGACCTACGAGTTGCAGATCGTCTGACTTCAACAGTCATATCAGTGACAACTTCTAAGTGCACTGCTCAGGTAGTGTCACACAAAAACGTTGATGGGGACCTTGTTTGGTATTTTAGACAGAATGATAGGCCAGTAGTAGGCAACCCCTGTCACCTCAAAGGGAACGACATGCCGCACCCTGTCGGCAGGGTATGTGGGTGGCTCAGGATATCGGCAAGGTCGCCCGCCTACACAGCAGCAGGTGACACTGCGTTTTAAGTGTTTCTTCCTTGTGGTATCCAGTAGGACGGTCAGCTGTGACAGTTTTTGCTGTACTCCACGGTGCAACAGGTGTTTCTCTGCTTCTCTTTCTGTACATCTCGTAATGTTCTCTGAGTCCGGACTAAGTCTGGTTTCTTAAGGACTTGATCCCAGTTTCCAGAAATTCAATATCAACTGAGATGACTTGTCTTTGCATTAGTTTTAACAGGTATTTCACTGGTTCAGAGACCTCATACTTCACCTTCTTTATCATAAAAAAAATTAAAGGTAAGGGGAGTTGTCATTTTCAAGTTACTTCAACGATAGTTAGTTCCATCAATAGCTAACTTAGGAGCATCTACCGTGTACAAGTACACTGTCTGTTCTGGCATGATGAGTTTTTTTTACATGTAATCTGACATAATCAGATTACATCTCCCTAATTTCAGTCACCAGAATTTTGCACGAAAACTAGTTTACTCTTATCAATCCTCAACCACTGAAGGATTCCAGATCACTGTTCTAGCTAGGCTGGGATGGTTCAATACCTTATGGAGATAAACTGCTAGTTTAATACACATATCAAGTGCCTCAGTTCGAGTAGTGGGACTGTGTTCGACTTCAAGAGCGCTACTCTGGCTTTGGAAGTAACTAACAGAATCCCTTCAGTGTTGCTGATACGTGCAGCGGCACTGTACCCTGCTGTGGATGTGTCACCGGACACGTGCAATGTGTTGGTCTTACCTTCTAGGCGGCCTGTCTACCTGGAATACTTAATCTGGTGGAATTGGTTCAACTCTACGACAATTTCATTCCAAACCCGTCTGATGTCTCATGAATAAGTATTCCATCCTTTACGGTGGCAGTGGTAACTAGTCTTGATAAAGGGAATTCTTCAACGTTTGCCTAACATTAAGGCATGACCTAACTCCTCTAGTGGATTTTTCCACTGATGACGCCGCCTCCAACTGCTTAGCCTTGTTGATTGGTTTGTAGGCTTGCGATAGACTTTGAAGTGCAGATCGTGACCAAATTTACAGAGAGAACATCAAGGAAAGTGAATGGATATAGGGCTGAACATGGTTGAGTTTGTGTTGAAGTGCAGAGATGTTTAATTGTCCAAGAGTTATGATGAGACTGTCGCTAACACAACACAGCCAGGTGACGGAGTTGGGAATAATAGAGGAAAAAAAGGCTTCGAAATGTTCAATACATAGGTCTGCCAGGACAGTAATTATTGGTAAACCCATAAATAGACCCAGGGTCTGTCAAAAGAAAATATTTAAATAAAAGAAACAGTTAACTGCAACTCTAAGTTTGATGATATCTACAAAGTCGCTGGCTGGATCATGGAGGTCGACCGTGTCATCCATTTTCCATCACAGGAGATCGATGGCTTGTGCTATTAGTACTTTAGTAAATTTAGTAGCAGAGGTTCTTGTTTCTGATGTTGATGTTTCGGATACAGAATGTTTTAAATGTGCATGACTGGTAGAGCCCAAGAGTTTTGATAAGTGCTTGGCTAGAATCCTGTTAGTTTGTGAGGGGAGGGCGGGGGTTGCTCCCTGTTCCAGATGAAATGGTTCTCAATGGAATTCCTGGTTTGTATATCAGTATTTGTAGATCTGTCAGTGCGTTGCGATTTTTTTGTAAAAAATAAATAAATCTTTATAAGCCAGCTTGCTGGCTTGAGACTTGAAATACCATCGTTTTCTGGCCACAAACAACATGGCAGTCGTCCACCATCCTTTCTACTCCCCAGATTTAGCACTCTGTGACTTCTTTCTCCAGCCGAAAATAAAAATGGCACTTGAAGAGGGACATTTTAACGATGTAGAGGAGATTCAAGCAGAATTTCAGGTCGTGCTAGACAATATTAGGAAAGAATAGTTTCAGAAATGTTTCAAGAAGTGGCAGAGGCACTGGAACCAGTGTATAGCCTCCCAAGTAGAGTACTTCGAGGGAGACAACTTCAACTAGGTGATTAGGCAAGCATATATATTTTATCCGCTGAAGTCCAGGAACTTTTTGATAGTACATCGTACGTTCCTAAAGTATAGAGATATATGTTCTAAAAGCATAATGATATATGGAGACATGACAGGGTCTTTACCTGAGTGACACTCACTAAAAAGAAAGAACAAAAAGGCACAAGGAACAATGCAAAAATGACATTAGCGTGACTGTAAATGGTCCAAGTCAAACCGAAACGTCGTCGTCCACATGCGGGTTATTTGTGTACTGACTAATAAAATATATCAATCCAAATCCACGCTAAGCGCCAGCCACCTCATGCCTGGTATAACCTAAATGTACCGACCTTTCATGAGTGAGCTGTCTAAATATATATACACTTACCAGTGTGTAAAGTGACTGACATATCTTTTGACGCAGTTTGCCTACTCAGGTTAACTGCCAAATTTCTAACATTTACAGGTATAGAGGAAGCTTAAGCTGATGAACCAGGTTCTTCATTGAGAAGTACAATATTGGAATTCCTTGGACTTGAATGAGCCACTGATTGAGCCCTATAGAATTTAGTGTTCCATTATTAATTACGCCGGAATTGTCACAGGCCTTGTTCTACGTGTTTATACACGGCCAACTTACACAAGGTCCTAAGTGTGACCGCCTTCACCATGAGATTCATTAGTCTCGGTCTACTGGCTCCTGTAGTCCTAGTCTACCATATCTGTCTAGACTACAATCTTAAGCTAGGCACTTAACGAACTAGGAACTTACTATTTAAATAGCCTACGATCCAAGTCACAGTAGTTAATCAGCAGATCCTCACTGAAGTCGAGGAGGATTAAAGCGATTCCTGTCCATTTGTAACGTATGTGTAAATTATCTAGGATAGCCCAAAAAAGTCTGTCAGAGTGACTTATTTCCATTAGGGTCCTTTAATACCCCCAGTTCACTTGTTATCACTTGCCTTGATAACAAAACACCAGTTTCCCCACATATATTTCACAAGTATAATGATATATGTTCATAGGTATGTTGATATACAGTATATTTAGCAAGCATATGTTCCTTAATTGATTAGGTTAGGTTGTATTAGGTAAAGTTAAGATAGGTTAGGTTGTATTAGGTAAAGTTAAGATAGGTTAGGTTGTATTAGGTAAAGTTAGGCTAGGTTGTATTAGGTAAAGTTAGGCTAGGTTGTATTAGGTAAAGTTAGGTTAGGTTGTATTAGGTAAAGTTAGGTTAGGTTGTATTAGGTAAAGTTAGGTTAGGGGTTATTAGGTAAAGTTAGGTTAGGTTGTATTAGGTAAAGTTAGGTTAGGTTGTATTAGGTAAAGTTAGGTTAGGTTAGGTTGTATTAGGTAAAGTTAGGTTAGGTTTCGTTATCAGGCGAGGGTAAGTTACATCAGGTTACGTTACGTTAGTAGGGCACGATAGGTTACGTTAATTTAGGTTAGATTTCCTTGTTTCCACAAAATTTATGTACAGGAATCTGAAAAAAAATTAATTATCCAACACATTGCAGTAGTAAAGCGAGGTTATTAATATTAGTATTATAATTATTATTATTATTATTATTAAACTATACTAATATAATCACTTTCATTCTTAGGAATGGGAGAGCAGCTCAAATTCCTTGGATGAAGAGGATCACATGGAGGAACGGAGGTTATGTTACCTCGACATGTGCGAAGTAGAGGGCAGCAGCGTAGGGTACCGGGGTAGCGTGTGAGTGTAGGGTGAAGGGTAGCAGTACCACACATACCAGCAGGTTAGCCACTGCTAGCCACTTGAGGTACCTGTGGGCAGTAAATATCTTAAGTACGTATGGACAGTGGGACAACGTACATTCTGTACTTAATATCTTAAGTACGTATGGGCAGTGGGACAAGGTACATTCTGTACTTAATATCTTAAGTACGTATGGACAGTGGGACAAGGTACATTCTGTACTTAATATCTTAAGTACGTATGGGCAGTGGGACAAGGTACATTCTGTACTTAATATCTTAAGTACGTATGGTCAGTGGGACAAGGTACATTCTGTACTTAATATCTTAAGTACGTATGGACAGTGGGACAAGGTACATTCTGTACTTTCCACACAGAAAACAGCATGAAGTCAGCCAAAAAAAAAAAAAAATAACAAGTAAAATATTAAATAATAATGTAAGATAATTATCAGAGTACATATAAAATACGCAATGACTTTAAAACCCGGGTGACCGTATTACACAGAGAGGGGGAGCCGTAAAGCAAGTTTTGTTCATAATGAAATGTCCGTATTAGCGGAAACGCCGTAAAGCGGGACGAACTGTACACATATATATATATATCTATCTATCTATCTATCTATCTATCTATATATATATATATATATATATATATATATATATATATATATATATATATATATATTTTTATATATATATATATATATATATATATATATATATATATATATATATATATATATATATATATATATATATATATATATATTATTTATTAACACATCGGCCGATTCCCACCAAGGCAGGGTGGCCCGAAAAAGAAAAACTTTCATCATCATTCACTCCATCACTGTCTTGCCAGAGGGGTGCTTTACACTACAGTTATAAAACTGCAACATTAACACCCCTCCTTCAGAGTGCAGACACTGTACTCTCCATCTCCAGGACTCAAGTCCAGCCTGCCGGGTTCCCTGAATCCCTTCATAAATATTACTTTGCTCACACTCCAACAGCACGTCAAGTATTAAAAACCATTTGTCTCCATTCACTCCTATCAAATACGCTCACACATGCTTGCTGGAAGTCCAAGCCCCTCGCACACAAAACCTCCTTTACCCCCTCCCTCCAACCTTTCCTAGGCCGACCCTTACCCCGCCTTCCCTCCACTACAGATTTATACACTCTCGAAGTCATTCTGTCTCGTTCCATTCTCTCTACATGTCCGAACCACCTCAACAACCCCTCCTCAGCTCTCTGGATAATAGTTTTGGTAATCCCACACCTCCTCCTAATTTCCAAACTCCGAATTCTCTGCATTATATTCACACCACACATTGACCTCAGACATGACATCTCCACTGCCTCCAGCCTTCTCCTCGTTGCAACATTCATCACCCATGCTTCTCACCCATATAAGTGTTGGTATAACTATACTCTCATACATTCCCCTCTTTACTTCCATGGACAAAGTTCTTTTTTTATTATTAACACATCGGCCGCCTCCCACCAAGGCAGGGTGGCCCGAGAAAAGGAAAACTTTCACCATTATTCACTCCATCACTGTCTTGCTAGAGACGCACTTAGACTACAGTTATGAAACTGCAACATTAACACCCCCTCCTTCAGAGTGACGCCTGCAACATTAACACCCTCCTTCAGAGTGACGACTGCAACATTAACACCCTCCTTCAGAGTGACGACTGCAACATTAACACCCCTCCTTCAGAGTGACGACTGCAGCATTAACACCCTCCTTCAGAGTGACGACTGCAACATTAACACCCCTCCTTCAGAGTGACGACTGCAACATTAACACCAATCCTTCAGAGTGACGACTGCAACATTAACACCCTCCTTCAGAGTGACGACTGCAACATTAACACCCCTCCTTCAGAGTGACGACTGCAACATTAACACCCCTCCTTTAGAGTGACGACTGCAGCATTAACACCCTCCTTCAGAGTGACGACTGCAACATTAACACCCCTCCTTCAGAGTGACGACTGTAACATTGACACCCTCCTTCAGAGTGGAACATTAACACCCTCCTTCAGAGTGCAACATTAACACCCTCCTTCAGAGTGCAACATTAACACCCTCCTTCAGAGTGCAACATTAACACCCTCCTTCAGAGTGACGACACTGTAAGAGGAGACCGGCATTCAAATACCAGACCCGCTACCAGACGTACATTCCAGACAAACAACGTTTTCCACCACACTGAAGTAACTGACTCCCATATCAACTGCACAGTGTTCAATGTGAAGTCAACATAAGGGAAAACCTAATCAACAAACAACAAGGAATCTGACAGGTCTGTAGTGTAGAGTAGTGTCGATTTTTCCGTCAGTGCCAGGTGAGGGGTGGAGAGTGCCAGGTGAGGGGTGGAAGTGATCATTTAAACATGGCTGACTGACATTCAATCACCATCTACTGCCAGATGTACAACTACGAAGCGACATTCTAATTATACTGACAGTAGCTGACCATCATATCAACTGCAGTAGTGTTAATGGGAGGGAAACACAGGAGAAACCGATAAATCTACAAAACAAACTAGAATGAAACTGTCAGGCTATAGCGGCGGTTCTTTCCCTCAGTGCTAAAGTCGGGAAGAAAGTGGATTAGCCAAGGATATTTTTTAATAGCTGACTTCCATATTAACTGACCAGTGTACATTAGGAGGGAAGCATAGGAGAAAACGCCAAATCTAACGACAAAACTCCAAGGAATCTGTCAGGGGCAGTGGACGTTTTTTTTCCCTCGCTGCTTTTAAAAATGGCTGACACATCAACTCTACGAGGACCAGTCAACAACACGACGAGCCCCGCTAAATGGGATTGATGGGGTTTTGGAAGTACATCACCATTGATTAAAACTTTTTCTTACTCTGCAAAGATGGAATTGAGCAAAAAGTGTGATAGGTGAAGCCGGACTGTGAAGTGAGAAGTGAAGGGAGTTTCAAGTAAGGGGTGAGGGGGGTATGTGTTAACAAGAAATTTACTAGTATCCAGTGGTGATTTCTAGAGCAGCTACTAGGCATTGCTAGGTGTCTGATAGGATCAGTGGTTTCTTTTTAATAAAAATAAAGAAACTAAAATAAATTTTTGATATGAAGTGATAAAGAATAACCATGGGTAGCGTAAGAAGTGTTCAGGCTGCCATAATTATATTTATCATTATTTTGAACTTCTCGGAAGAAGGAAATCAGTCATGGGGTCTGGAAAAGGTGAATGAGGTGATAGCTCCCTGGAGAGTAAAAGCCCAACAGTGGCCATCATACCAGAAACGTAAGTGCCACTATCGCCGCAAGGTGTTGCAACACCACATATCCAAAACAAAACAATGGCGCACAGCTTATATAGTGGCGCTATTAAGTGGTGATATCAATACTAATCCAGGACCTCAATCTATGGTACAGGTGCAAAACAGACAGATAAATCATGGTGATAATGACGGTCTAGTAGCTAGGAATGATAACCTTAACTCTATATATAATGCACAGATAAAACCATTCTTATCTGTATCTCAGACACCACCAGACATATGTATACACTGTACTAAGGTACGAAAGAAGAACAGTAAACTTACCGTATGTGATATGTGTAAGGGGTGGGTGCATAATGGATGTGTGTCTGATTATGGTAATGGTGCCAGATTTCATTTTGTTTGTAACAAATGCACTTTGGTACAGTTACCCTTTAGCAATGATGACATTGATTTGCCTATTTTTAATGCTAATGACCCCTTGCTATTTATTGATGATTATGATTGTTTTAGGAAAACAGGCCTTCACTTTATTCATGTCAACGCAAGATCACTTCTTCCAAAACTGACAGAGATTAGAATTCTAGCTAACATAACTAGAACGGCAGTTATATGCATCTCGGAATCCTGGTTGGATGATAAGGTGACTGACGACGAGGTCAAAATAGAAGGTTACAATATAAAACGCTTAGATAGGAATAGAAAAGGTGGTGGGTATGTGCCTACATAAGGGACGACTTAGCCTTTAATCCAATACCTGATTTAAGTGACAATAAACTGGAGATTCTATGGTTTGAAGTGTTGCTTCCCAAGACCAAACCCATCTTAGTAGGAACTAGTTATCGCCCTCCCACCCTTGACTAGTTCTTAGAGGACTTTTCTAGAGTCTTGTCAGGACCTGATAACAATGACGAGACAGTAATACTAGGAGACTTCAATATCTGATTTCAACAGCAAAATAACGGGTTATGTACAAGATATAAGCAAATTCTGGATTTAAATAGTTACGCTCAACTAATTAATACACCAACCCGGATCACACAGTTCTCAGCCACCTAATTGACCACATACTTTGTAACCGCCCTGAGAACATTAGTCAGTCAGGCGTCATTACCACAGGTCTTAGTGATCATTTCATCATTTACTGTACCAGGAAAATTACTAGGGAACGGATAGGCCTACACAGGACAATAAAAGTTAGGTCAACTAGAAACTACAGTAAAGAAACACTGGTAAATATGCTACACAATTGTGACTGGTCATTGATAACAAGTTGCACGGACGTAAATGATGCCTGGGAAAAATTCAAAACAATGTTCACTGCCATCCTTGATAATATTGCACCAGTTAAAGAGGTTAGGATTTTTTTTTATATTTTATTTATAAAACACATACAGGTACATTAACAACAAACTTTGCAACACTATACAAAACATTAACATTATATAGTGACAATGATACAAAGAAAATTCGTATCTGAGACCACTCCACTTGTGGTTTCTGAACATAACCACTTAAAAACTAACATCATACAGATAAAATATAAAACCCTGTTTTATACAAATACAACACGACCACAGGCCACTATATCCAATAATTTGTGAACTAAATACCTCTACATAAAACATATATGCATAAATATTACTGAATACCTCTAACCTAAGAGGCCATAGGCATTAAGACTGCCATCTTAATTATGTTTAAAACTGTGCTTTACTGTAACATTACATAATAACAATTATTCGAAGTCTTATCTGATACCACTCAAGTTGTAAGTTATTATCCAACATATAAAGGAATAACCATCTAAATGATGGGTATTCCATCAAGACTCATAACACATATCACTTGACAAGGCCAACTCAATTTCCTTCCCCTATCCCTATTAGACTACTCCTATCACTGAATACAAGCACGTATCCTAACCCGCAGAGCATATATCACCATAACAACATACAATAATTCATAAATACACACAAAAAAATAAGAACTAAGTACTGCTATACATAATCTATGTACTATGATGATACCCTTAATCATCATACAAAATTTTCCCAAATAATACCCATACAATAAGATCGTTAGCATCATTAATTCCAAAAGCTATACAAAACAGTACAGTACTTTCACATTGCCTAACGACAATGATATGATGTATATGAAACGGAGCTATACAATAACATTATACAATGACAATGATAATGTAAAAAAACCTTATCTGATACCACTAATCTTGTGGTAATATTACAATAACTCCACAACAAATTTTAATTACCTATTTTGAGAGTACTGATAAGAAACATAATATGTACTATTTGAGAACAATATTAAATGATCCCGTACAGCGTCAGGGAACTATACCTTCCTGTCTCATAAAACAAACATCAATTACCATGCTCCAACACTTCAGAAAGCCCCTTGTGCGTACTCCTTTCCCTTGAACCTGGTCTTTGTCACGTCATTACGTAAAGTCAAATCCAAACAAGTTCATCCTGTCATCCTCTCATACCTATTCAACACCTTTCCGTCAGCTGTCTTTTCCCGTTGCTCAATAACAAGCATTCTCGTCGCCAGTCGACCCCCTCAACATTCACACTACTATGCACCCTAAAACCTCATTCAACACAACATCGACCCCCCCCCTAACTACTCTGTCTTCCAAAGAATCCAGTCCTTTCCAGCTCTACTCTGCATCACCGTAATAACTTTGCTACTGTTAATGTCCTATATCCCTCAGAGAAACTTGATACCCATTTATCTCCATACAATAGCCTATTCCTACACATTGAGCGATACACATGAGCCGCTAAGGCTTTCACCCTACAGTCCCCTCCCACCTCTCTCATTCCCCATGATACATACAAGAAATCCGCAATTACATACATAATTGCCCTCCCCACTTCTCTCGATACTCCCCAACATCAAAGCTTAAAGCCCGTAAGGTCGAAATTTTCTCCCCCACCAATCCAATCACCCTTGACAACCATAGCCTCACCCTCTAAAGACTCACAAAAATATACAGCATGATATGCTGTCTCCTCATCTCCGCACCTCTGACATTCATTCGTACCCACCAACCCCATCCTATATAATTCAGACCTCGATGCCAATATACCTAATAGAAATCTGTAAACCACCTCCCGTACCTTAGGCAATAAACGGATCTTCCTGAACATACCCCAAATCCCTCCAATCATAAACTGGAAAATTCGCTTGACCCTGTACCACCCCACCCTTTTCACTCCCCGTCCCCAACCTGCCCACCTTTGCCCTTTTAGGCTCCCTCATTGCCAATAACTGTCTAGCCATGTCCTCACACACCCGCAGGTCCCTCCCACTCCACCACTTCCGTACATCCTCCATGACCGCTCCTACTCGTTGACCTCTCACCCCACCCTTCCTTAAAAAACACTGTTTCACATAAACTGCTTTCACACGATGTTCCAAAGAAATGAGGCCCAACCCTCCTCTTGACACTCATCATGACAACTTCCTTTCGAAGCCACGGCCGCCCATACCCCCACACATACCGTAACACTTTCTTTGTAATTCCCTGATGTCGACCATCCTTAAAGGATACACCGCAGCTACATGCCACACCTTACTGTATACAAGTGTGTTCACCACCACCACACGTTGCAACAGCGTAACATCCCCTGCCCTCCAACCCTCATTCTACCCAGAGCCCTACCCACCACCTCCTCAGAATTCACCTGCCTGGCCACTCTCACATCTGCCATATACACAATTCCACAGATCTTTATTCTATCCACAACATTCCATCCATACACCTTCCCCAAGCCCCCACCCACGTACCCACCTCCAATAACTTAGACTTGGCTCCATTAACCCTCATTCCTGTCGCTGCTCCAAAGACCTCTATATCGTCCACATTAACCAGCCCTTCTGTTCCACCCACCAATACAGTAGTATCATCCACATACCCCACGATGCCCACACTACCCACCCCCTCTTCCCCTCTCTCCCTCTCTCCTACTCCTTCCTCTATTAACCTATAAAAGGGATCCTGCATGCACGCGAAAAGGATCTGAGATATGGGACACCCCCGTCTCAGACCCCTTTCCATCACCACCTGTTTCCCAACTTACCATTCACCTGTACACACACCTCGCAGAACTATACAATGTCTCAACCCATCCAGCAATTTCCTCCCCAAAACCTTGACTCCTCAATATAATTCCCAACATGCTTCTATTCACACAATCATATGCTTCCTTCCAATCTATTCCCAAGACACCCCCTCCCGTCCTACCTTCAATAAAATCCCCTATTCTCCCATGTCCTACACTCATACTTCTTCCAGGTATACCAAACTGCCCCTGATGTATGACTTTGTCAAGCACCTTTTTCATTCTATTCCCTAAAATTTTGCGAAGTTTTATAATCTCCACACATGAGGATATCGCCCTGTAATTACCCAAGGTTCTCCCCCTCCTCCTTTCGGCACCAGAACAACTACCCCCGTCCCCTGCGTCTCCCTAACCTACCCCATCCTTCATACAATTAAACAAATGCACTAAACATTCTCTCAACGTTTCCCAATGCACTACATAGAAATCATTTGGTATCCCGTCTAAACCTGGTGCCTTCCCTAGACTTAATCTAGACACTGCCTCCCCCACTTCCTCCTCACTTATACTTCCACCCAACTCCTTATGGTCTTCCTCCCCCAAACGACACAGGATCCCTTCCCGAAGGACCTCCCCGGCACTACCCGTCCCTACACTCAATGATAATTTCCTCCCAAACCAATGATCGGCATAATTGCTTATGCCATCCGTTGTCCTGAGCACCTGTCCCACTTCATATCCTCCCACCCTTGTACACACCTCAATCCCCATAATCGTGTTACCCCTCTGCCTATCTCTAAACCTCCTCAACACGCAACCTGACGGTCTATCTCCCCACAACGCCTCCTCAATACCTCCTCTTACTCTGATCGCATCAAAACGATCATTTTGAATATCCCTCAACCTTCCCTTAACCCTCTATTTCCCCATACCTACCAACCCCACCCTCATAGCATTCATTAAGCTGACCCTCCAAATATTTCTGAAGACCAAACTTCCACCTTGCCTCATCTCTTCCTTGATTCCTATAAAGTCCCTTATTCCCTCCTTTGCACTTTTTCCCACCAGCCCAAAAATCTTTCTCCTTACCTCTGCTCCTTCTAACCAGAAGGACCCCACCATTCCTCAAACGACCTCCCTCCCCTCCCCCGCCAGCAAACGCACATTCAACTTCCAATAACCATTGTACCTTCGGACCATTCCATCCCACTCCACCTCTACTAATACACCACGATGGTCAGAAAAACCAATATCAAGCGTTTGCACCCTCCCCACTGTAACGTCTCTTGTTGCATAAACACGATCCAACCAGGCTGCATAGCCTCTCCTCCAAAAGTATGCTCCACCTCCATTCATCACCCCGTACCACATCGAACACTCCCACCTCCCTCAGTAAAACACGCAACGTCCCTAATTCACAACCCGCCCCTCTAGGTTCTACATCTTTTTTCCTGATTATACAATTCCAATCCCCACCCATCAGAGTAATCATAGGCAAACCCGTAAATGATATGTCAAAACCTCCTTACAAATTCATCCTTTACACGTCGATTATTGTCAGCTGGCATATATATTCCCATGAAACATACCCGAATGTCGCCCCAATGCCCATCCACCCTCACCACTCTCCCTCCCCCCTCCTCCCAAGCTAACAACCGAAAGGGACTGGACTCCTTCACCCCACAGCCACCCCACCCTTTAATTTCCCCGAGTTACCTGCATACACCTCATAACCTTTCAACCTCAACTCTCGACCACACCTAAAATTATGTTCTTGTATAAAAATTACATCTACGTCATATCGTCTTAACACTACCTCCACCCACCTACGTTTAATTTCTGCCCTTAGGCCATTCACATTAATCGTTAAACACTTGAATACGCCAAAGGGGCTTTCCTCTGTGCTTCTGCGGGCGGGCCGTGGCGCCCTTCCTAAACCTTTATCTCTAACACTCCTCACTCCCTGATCCCATACCCTCACCTGTGCCCCCACCTTCCCCTTCCGTGCCATCTCTACATATGTTTTCTTACCTGTACGCTGGCCAGGTGTGAGGACATCATCATCTGACACCTCTCCTGCCCTCTTTCTTGATTCTCCCCCTACCTCCATTACATCCGTGTCCCCATTCCTATGCACATCAGCCTCCACTTCCTGCACCTGCAACCTGTCTTCCCCAGCTTCTGGCACGTTCACGTCCTGGTTAAGCCTACCCTCCTCCACCTGTAAGTGTCCTTCAACTCCAGAGGAAATCACCTCCGGATCTTCCAGAAACGTTCCAACATCTCTTGCAATGGTTGCGATAGGTCCACCTGTAGGTCACCCACCTCTACCAAATCCCCAGACTCATTATCTTTTCCAGGCCCATCGATTGTTGGAGCTTTCAACTCCTCAGGGACGTTACACAACTTTCCCCACACCTTCCCTACTTCTGCCCCACTGGCCTTTCCCAGTCCTTCCACAATCTCAGGTGTTGACTCCTCCAAGGGATATGCATCACAGGTACCTGTGTAACCATTGGTCTTGGGGCCATGATGGTGGGACACCCCGCCGCCATGTGATCATATTCCCCACACATACGACATGTCCTACGCTGTCCCGCGTAGGTAACAAACACCTGCGTCCTAAAGGCCTCCAGCAGTACATAGGACGGTATGGCCTTTTCAAAGTCATTTTCAATGTGAAGGAACCTTCTGGCAACCCAGCATATATTCCTTCAGTCCACCTTCCCATAGTCGTAGAATGCACCACACCATACCTTTCAAAGGCCTCACTGACATCAATCCAATGGCCTCAAATGGCACATTACGGACCTTCACAAAGGTGTAATGTTTAGAGGCATCCTGAGCCGGACTTCTATCCCAGTGTTGACAGTGAGGTGCTTCTCCTGGTACCTCTCCACAGTTTTTCATAAGCCTCCACTGTATCAAACTTCACGAAGATCCTCGTCGAACCATTTAATACAATGCCATATAGGTCTTCATGACAAATACAAAAAGTGTCACGGATTATCGCCGGCAGCAACACTGAAGCGTTAGCTGGGTAAATGGCTCCCTTAAGAAGCTCCACACACACCGTGTTGCTCCTCCTCCGAACACTGGTCGCCATCTTGGAGAAAATCGGAAGTTGCGCAAAGACTGGACCAGGAGCAACTGCGCAGCACAACCTCTCGGCCCGTGAGCGAAGAGGTCAATGAAAAAATTCAAAACAATGTTCACTGCCATCCTTGATAATATTGCACCAGTTAAAGAGGTTAGGATTAAACGAAGAACTGAACACTGGATGACTATAAGAGATATTAGATAATATGAAATTCAGAGACCAGTTGATAAAACGATTTAAGGCAAACAGACAGGATATTGCAGCACTAAATGAATTCCAAAGGGTGAGGAACAGAGTGCAGAGGCTTATAAAAGGCACAAAGGCGAGGCACTATTGCTCAAAAATCGAAGAGTACAAGAATAACCCTAGAAAGCTCTGGCAATAACTAAAACAGTTGGGGTATAGCCATAAACCCGTAGATAGATCTAAAATAGTACTAAATGTCGATAACGAGGTATGCCATGAAACAACTAAAGTGGCAAATTGTTTTAATTCATACTACACAACTGTCGCATCAACACTAGTAAGTAAGCTACCAGCTGCATCAAATACCTTTAACACAGACTCTGATCAATTTAAAACATACTATACCAATAAAGGAGTAACTCCAAACAGTTGTCAACTAGTAAGTGTATCTCATGACTTCGTGCAAAAAGAACTAAGCAGGTTAAACCCAACTAAGAGCACCGGCCCAGATAACATCCCGTCTAAGTTCCTAAAAGATGGTGCCTCTGAACTGGCAATCCCCATTGCTCACATAGTAAATTTGTCCATCACCACTAATACAGTGCCAGAGGGGTTCAAGGAGGCCAGAGTTACTCCTATCTTCAAGAAAAATAGTAGGTCCGATGTCAGCAACTATAGGCCTGTTAGTATACTCAGTGTAATATCCAAAATTCTAGAGAGGGCGGTGTACTGTCAAGTAGTTAAGTATCTTAATGACAACAACATTCTTCATAGTTACCAATCAGGCTTTAGGAGCTCTTACTCAACCGACACCTCCCTAATTAATCTGATGGATTACATGATAACTGAAATGTCTATAGGGAACCTCATAGGAATGGTAACTTTAGACTTGCAAAAGTCCTTCGATACTGTCAACCACAATATATTATGTAACTTCAAGTATCGGCATAGTTCCACCTGTTAGTCTATCTAGTACGGAAACAAACTGTCAAATCAACAAAACGGATAGACCCTGCCGATAGCAGTGGTTCCAGTATTCTGGGTCCCTTATTATTCCTG
The DNA here is from genome assembly GCA_009830355.1 of Cherax destructor. Lineage (NCBI taxonomy): Eukaryota > Metazoa > Arthropoda > Malacostraca > Decapoda > Parastacidae > Cherax > Cherax destructor. The sequence goes on from WNWK01014027.1 coordinate 37,815, forward strand.
TGTTATGTAAATGATATGCCCATCAGTGTCAAGTGCAAACTCCTACTGTATGCGGATGACAGTGCTCTGTTAGTGTCAGGTAAAGACCCACAAGATACAGCTAATGTATTAATACTGGAACTAGAGTCCTGCAGTAAATGGTTAGTAGACAACAAACTATCGTTACATCTCGGGAAAACAGAAGCCATACTCTTTGGCACGAAATATAATCTGAGAAGGGTGGTAGGTTGGTAGACAGCAACCACCCAGGGAGGTACTACCGTCCTGCCAGGTGACTGTGAAACAAAAACCTGAAACTGTTTTAAATGATGGTAGGATTACTGGTGTCTTTTTTCTGTCTCATAAACACGCTGGATAACAGGTATATCTAGCTACTTCTACTTACACTTTAGGTCACACTACACAGGCATGCACATGCATATATATACATACACACATCTAGGGTTTTCTTCTTTTTCTTAATAGCTCTTGTTCTTTTTATTTTCTCTATTGTCCATGGGAAAGTGGAAAAGAATCTTTCTTCCGTAAGCCATGCGTGTCGTATGAGGCGACTAAAATTCCGGGAGCAATGGGCTAGTAACCCCTTCTCCTGTACACATTTACTAAAAAAGAGAAGAAGAAAAACTTTATAAAACTGGGTTGTTTGAATGTGAGTGGATGTAGTGCGGATGATAAGACAGAGATGATTGCTGATGTTATGAATGAAAAGAAGTTGGATGTCCTGGCCCTAAGCGAAACAAAGCTGAAAGGGGTAGGCGAGTTTCAGTGGGAAGAAATAAATGGGATTAAGTCAGGAGTATCTGAGAGAGTTAGAGCTAAGGAAGGGGTAGCAATAATGTTGAAGGATCAGTTATGGAAGGAGAAGAGGGAATATAAATGTGTAAATTCAAGGATTATGTGGATTAAAATATGGGTCGGTTGCGAAAAGTGAGTCATAATAAGCGTGTATGCACCTGGAGAAGAGAGGAGTGTAGAGGAGAGAGAGAGACTTTGGGAGATGTTAAGCGAATGTATAGGAACTTTTGAACCAAGTGAGAGAGTTATTGTGGTAGGGGACCTAAATGCTAAAGTAGGAGAAACATGTAGGTAAGTTTGGGGTGCCAGGTGTAAATGATAATGGGAGCCCTTTGATTAAACTTTGTATAGAAAGGGGTTTAGTTATAGGTAATACATATTTTAAGAAAAAGAGGATAAATAAGTATACAAGATATGATGTAGGGCGTAATGACAGTAGTTTGTTGGACTATGTATTGGTAGATAAAAGACTGTTGAGTAGACTTCAGGATGTACATGTTTATAGAGGGGCCACAGATATATCAGATCACTTTTTAGTTATAGCTACAGTGAGAGTAAAAGGTAGATGGGATACAAGGAAAATAGAAGCAGTAAGTAAGAGAGAAGTGAAGGTTTATAAACTAAAAGAGGAGGCAGTTAGGGTAAGATATAAACAACTATTGGAGGATAGATGGGCTAGTGAGAGTGTAGGCAATGGGGTCGAAGATGTATGGGGTAGATTTAAAAATGTAGTGTTAGAGTGTTCAGCAGAAGTTTGTGGTTACAGGCGAGTGGGTGCGGGAGGGAAGAAGAGCGATTGGTGGAATGATGATGTAAAGAGAGTAGTAAGGGAGAAAAAGTTAGCATATGAGAGGTTTTTACAAAGTAGAAGTGATGCAAGGAGGGAAGAGTATATGGAGAGAAAAAAAGAGATTAAGAGAGTGGTGAAGCAATGTAAAAAGAGAGCAAATGAGAGAGTGGGTGAGATGTTATCAACAAATTTTGTTGAAAATATGAAAAAGTTTTGGAGTGAGATTAATAAGTTGAGGAAGCCTAGAGAACAAATGGATTTGACAGTTAAAAATAGGAGAGGAGAGTTATTAAATGGAGAGTTAGAGGTATCGGGAAGATGGAGGGAATATTTTGAGTAGTTGTTAAATGTTGATGAAGACAGGGAAGCTGTGATTTCGTGTGTAGGGCAAGGAGGAATAACATCTTGTAGGAGTGTGGAAGAGCCACATGTAAAGTAAATATCTCTTTTTACCTTATTCCTAGTATACATATATCCTTTATAATATAATAACATATATATCCTACAATGTATAATATTATGGTACTAAAAGGACCGCAATGGAAATAAGTCACTCTGTCTGACTTTTTGGGTTATCCTAGGTTGTCTACACATATGCTGCTATGTATGATAATCTATGTAAATGTATTTGTGTATACCTGAATAAACTTACTTACTTACATAAAGTCTTGACGTTTGTTTATGTTTTCATTTCAAACTGAAACCTGATGTTGGTATAAGGTCTCACTGACGCAATATAGAAACCTTATATCAAGGACAACCAAGCATCCTATTGTGTCAATGAGAGAGAGAGAGAGAGAAAGAGAGAGAGAGAGAGAGAGAGAGAGAGAGAGAGAGAGAGAGAGAAGGGGGATAAAAAGTGGTAACAACAACACTATTGCTCACGTTTCAGGAATCTCTTCCTTTCATGCCAGGGAATGAGAATGTAGGTGGTAATGTCAAGGTACGGTAGGTGGTAATGTCAAGGTAAGGTAGGTGGTAATGTCAAGGTAAGGTAGGTGGTAATGTCAAGGTAAGGTAGGTAGGTGAATGTCAAGGTAAGGTAAGGTAGGTGGTAATGTCAAGGTAAGGTAAGGTAGGTGGTAATGTCTAGATTGTCAGATTTCATACTGTCGTTAGTTTTGTCAGTTAGTGGTCAATGTTCAATACTTTATTAAGTCTGACAGCATTGTCAATATGTAATGTCTAAGCATTGTCATATTTGTAATTGTCGTTAGCATTGTCATCTTATTAATGTCTGACAGCTTGATATTTAGTAAGTCTGACAGCATTGTCGATAGTATGTTAACATTGTCAAGTACTTTATTAATGTCTTGACAGCATTGTCAAGTACTTTAGTAATGTCTTGACAGCATTGTCAAGTACTTTAGTAATGTCTTGACAGCATTGTCAAGTACTTTAGTAAGTAATGTCTTGACAGCATTGGCAAGTACTTTAGTAATGTCTTGACAGCATTGTCAAGTACTTTAGTAATGTCTTGACATCATTGTCAAGTACCTTAGTAGTGTTGTCAAGTATTTCAGTGTTCTTGCCAACTTTTTCCAGTATTTTGTTGTTGTCAATATTATCAAGTCAAAGTACTTGTCAATAATGTCAAGTATTTCACAGTACTTGTCAACATTGTCAAGTATTTCAACATGCTTATCGACGCTGTCAAGTATTTCGACATGCTTGTCAAAAATGTCAGGTATTTTGATGTCCTTGTTAATATTGCATTCACTTTTTTACTCACTGGTGTACAATACTTTCCTGATATAGACCAAAATGGGACATAAATTTCCATGTCTTGGCTGGAAAATTGGTGATGTTATAATAAGGAAATTCTGGAACATTATTGGTCAGTGTAGATGCTAAGTTTTTAATTTAAGTTTATTATTTACATGGTATTTTTTTGGCCCAATTCGTTAAGAACACCTTATTTTTTTAGCTAGTACAGTTTTTGAAGCAACTTTAGAACACAAAAGTTGGCTCACTTACAAGAAGAGATCAATATGTGTGTTGGTATAGTTTGTGATGCCTTACTAAGACTTACTGCACATAGTTGCCCTCTAAGATTCACTAAAACTCTACTGAAATTAAAGAATATCACTAAGGCTGACAAATCTAATGTGGTTATTTATAATAAATAACAGATTAGATTTTGCCACCGAAGTGGCTAGTTTATTGTGCACCCCATATCCATCCTGTGGACGGTAGCGCAAGAGCATATGGATACACAAAAGGCCTAGGCACTAGGCCCCAAAAGGGTTAACAATTGTACATTTGGATTTATATCTACATTTCACTTATCTGTTACAAGCAAATTTAGGAAATTTAGGAAATTTAGCAAATTTAGGAAATTTGCTTAGTGTAACTGGCATCTTATTTCATTAATAAGATATCTTGACATGTCACATAGGTTATTATACTGTCTATCTCTATATTCCTCAATAAGTGGACAATTAAGCACATAGTGTTCAAGACAGTGACCATATGCCTGGTCACATAATTTGCATTTAGTTTGATCATCATCTGTGTGTCTCCCAAACTGCCAGAAGTACCTGTAGCCAAGCCTAAGCCTGGCCACTACAACATCAGTCAGTCTGTTCACATTGCAAGTTGCTCCATAAACATACTTATCTATGTTCATGTTATCATAGTGGGTTATAGATCTACTCAGGCTTCTAACTGCATTCCTATAGCTATCATTTTCATTATTTATTTCTCTCCTAATATTATTCCTAATGCTAGACACAGATATACCAAAGTTATATTCTACATTCTCCTTATGGGTGCTCTTCTTGGCTAACATATCAACTTTATCATAAAGGAGTAATCCAATGTGTGATGGAATCCATAGCAATTGTACATTAATTCCTTTGTCCCGGATTTTTGAGTATCTATACCTGGCTTCTCCAATGAGCATGTTGTTAAAGTCATTATATGAGTCAAGAGCCTTCAATGATGATATAAAATCAGTAATGATGATAGAGTCAAGCTCAGTGTCATAAGTTAGCTTTAGTGCCATTAGGATTGCAAACAACTCAGTTTGCAGTGTAGACGCCCAGTTGTTAATTCTTATGCCTAGTTCAACAAATTTCTTATTGTTCTTAACTAGGGAGTGGCAACCAGAGCAGATGCAGCCCTGCCAGAAGACTCCTGTTTAGATCCATCAGTGTATATAACTTGAGATAACTTATTACTACCAGCTAGGCGAGAAATTTCTTCTTGAGCAGTTGCTTTAACAAGTGATTTAAGGAAGGGATTACTAGCAATGAGCTTCTTGGGAGGGACTTGCAGGTATGTGATATTAAATGAACACATCTTCCATGGAGGGGTGAAATGCTCTTGTTGCCTACAGTGATACAATTCATGCAGGTTGTAAAACTTAATGTAATTGCATGTTTTCACAATCCATTTAGATCTGAATATGCGTAAAATGCTTAATTTGCTTAGAGAAATCTGATAATTAAGTATTATTGTTAAGTGTGTCAGGTTGTATCTATCTTCTGAAGGAAGGTACACGTTGCTTTATTTTTTCCTGTCAAATATTTTTGACAAACTTCTGCTTTATATTTAGTGTTATGGGGAAACAACGATTTGTTGGCAGATGGTTTTCTCTGACCATAGAGGTGACGGTGATGTAACACGGCTCTACGTCAAGGCTTGTATTATCCTTTTTAAGTACTCAGGTGTATATAGTTATTTAGGTAACTCTTACTGTATTAGGTTATCGTGTAGATATTCTGGCATCACTCATAATTAATGTGCAGTTGAGTAACATCAGTATAACTGGTTAACCTCTATGATACTACCACCTGATTCTATTTGTAACTACATCCTATTTTTATTTGAAATCGTGTTTTTTTATATGTTGAAATATATCTGAACCATATTTTGAGTATCTGACATTTTTGTAGTGAATAACTAGTGTTTGTAGATCTCTTCTTGTCAGCACTATATACACCAGATCACAGTATTTTCATAATATTCGATAGTTGCTAGAGTGTCTGAATGTACTGGAGTCTTGAGTTATGTGTATAGGCTGTTGCTTATTGTGTTACAGATAGGTGATGTTGATCATCTTCCTTTCCAATATCAATTCTCTCTAAATGTAGCCAAAATCATTAACCTAACTAGATTATGCGTCAACTCCAACGTTTTTGTTTGTTCCTTTTAACAGCTCCTTGTCATCAATGATCAGCCCCTTGTCATCAATTATCGGCCCCTTGTCATCTATGATCAGCCCCTTGTCATCAATGAGCATCCCCCTGTCATCAATGATCAGCCCTTGTCATCAATGATCAGCCCCTTGTCATCAATGATCAGCCCCTTGTCATCAATGATCAGCCCCTTGTCATCAATGATCAGCCCCTTGTCATCAATGATCAGCCCCTTGTCATCAATGATCAGCCCCTTGTCATCAATGACCAGCCCCTTGTCATCAATGATCAGCCCCTTGTCATCAATGATCAGCCCCTTGTCATCAATGATCAGCCCCTTGTCATCAATGATCAGCCCCTTGTCATCAATGATCAGCCCCTTGTCATCAATGATCAGTCCCTTGTCATCAATGATCAGCCCCTTGTCATCAATGATCAGCCTCTTGTCATCTATGATCAGCCCCTTGTCATCAATGAGCATCCCCCTGTCATCAATGATCAGCCCCTTGTCATCAATGATCAGCCCCTTGTCATCAATGAGCAGCCCCTTGTCATCAATGATCAGCCCCTTGTCATCAATGATCAGCCCCTTGTCATCAATGATCAGCCCTTTGTCATCAATGATCAGCCCCTTGTCATCAATTATCAGCCCCTTGTCATTAATGATCAGCCCTTTGTCATCAATGAGCAGCCCATTATCATCAATGCTCATCACCTTCTACAAATGAGTTCTACGAAAAACGCTCCAACTTACCATTAAGATTGGTTCAGATACTTTGATGATATGCAGTAATCATCGTCACGTGGAACGACAGTTCGGGTCTCATTGATACTTTCCTACAGAAAATCAATCAACTGGTCTCGTCCATATAGTTCAGAGTAGATTTTTAGATTTTGCCAGCGATGTGGCTAGTGTATTGTGCACCCCATGTCTATCCTGTGGACGGTAGCGCAAGAGCATATGGATACACAAAAGGCCTAGGAACTAGGCCACAAAAGGGTTAGCAGGTGTACATTTGGGTTTATATCTACAGTTCACTTATCTGTTACAAGCAAATTTAGGAAATTTGCTTATTATATCTGGTATCTTATTTTCATTAATAAGATATCTTGACATGTCACATAGGTTATTTTACTGTCTATCTCTGTATTCCTCAATATGTGGACAATTCAGCACATAGTGTTCAAGACAGTGACCATATGCCTGATCACATAATTTGCATTTAGTTTGATCATCATCTGTGTGTCTCCCAAACTGCCAGAAGTACTTGTAGCCAAGCCTAAGCCTGGCCACTACAACATCAGTCAGTCTGTTCACATTGCAAGTTGCTCCATAAACATAATTATCTACGTTCATGTTATCATAGTTTGTTATAGCCGAGTAGAACCTGAAAACAAAAAACCCGAAGTGCTGTATATTCTCCATTTACAGTAAAGCAATACACGCAGCCTGCTACACATATCTATATTACCTAGCCAACACTAACCAAGAAAAGCAGTTCCTCTCAAGTCTACCAAGAAATGAACATTATCAAGAGAATCATTAAAACTAGGATACCCTGAATGATTTGTTTAGAAACCTCTTAAATTAGCTGAAATAATACATATCGGACCCTCCAAAAACACATACCTACAATAATCAACTCAGCATTCCTTTCAATCAAAACATAAAGTTCAGCATAACCTCAGCTAACAATTGAAGGTGCCGGGATCGGTCCCGACACGAGTGGAAGCGTTTGGGCATGTGTCATTACAAGTGTTGTCCCTGTTCACCCAAACCCCAGGTACCTACTTACCTGGGGTTCGGCCGACTGTTGTTGATGGCATCCCAGGAAGGGACTTGGTATACTCTGCCGTGGGCTGGCCTCTTACACTGTAAATTGAACTGAGTGAATAAAAAAAACCCAGTATTCTGTATGGAACTTACGCAACTCAGTAAGAATGTGAATCTTCCTTTAGGAAAAACCCACCATTACTGAAAGTTTGAAGCCGATCAGAAGAGGCATTCTTCATTTATTACTCAGAATCCAACTATTCAAAATTTACTTTGTCAGTAAACTGCTAAGATTTCACATATACAGCCTAGTTTTTGAGGCTTCATCTTTTTTTTTTAGCTCTCAGCCATTAAAGTTTCAAGCCATTCAGGTGATTCATACCCAAGTTTTTTATACAAAATAAACAAAATTATTTAAAGATTACAATTGGTAATTTGACACATTAACACTGTAATAAGAGTTTGAACCTTCTTCTGAGTATGATAATGTCAATGTTGAAAGTTTAAAGCCAATTAGAAGAGGCTTTCACAAGTTATCGCATGGAACCCAGAGTAAGGAACGGAATTCATGACCTTCCCAGCAGTTGACCTTCCCAGCAGTTGACCTTCCCAGCAGTTGACCTTCCCAGCAGTTGACCTTCCCAGCAGTTGACCTTCCCAGCAGTTGACCTTCCCAGCAGTTGACCTTCCCAGCAGTTGACCTTCCCAGCAGTTGACCTTCCCAGCAGTAGACCTTCCCAGCAGTTGACCTTCCCAGCAGTTGACCTTCCCAGCAGTTGACCTTCCCAGCAGTTGACTTTCTCAGCAGTTGACCTTCCCAGCAGTTGACCTTCCCAGCAGTTGACTTTCCCAGCAGTTGACCTTCCCAGCAGTTGACCTTCCCAGCAGTTGACCTTCCCAGCAGTTGACTTTCCCAGCAGTTGACCTTCCCAGCAGTTGACCTTCCCAGCAGTTGACCTTCCCAGCAGTTGACCTTCCCAGCAGTTGACCTTCCCAGCAGTTGAATGAACGTTCCTCTAGTTATAAATCACTATTATAATTTTTGACTGGCTCTCCTATAGCGTAACCCAAAATCAACCCAGAAAAAAGTTCAGATTAGGATACACGAAAGGAGATTAGGGATTGAAACCTATCATAGAGGAATACTCCAGCTGTTTCAGAGAAACTAATTTCTTTAATAATATTGATAACTTCCAAATAATACCGCTCAGTTACACTGTGAAGGAGCAGAAGCATAAAAGAAATATAGAAAATAATGAATGATGTAGAATAGGAAAGAGAACAGCAGGACAAAAGTGAATAAGCATAGCATGAAATACTACATAGTATGAAAAGCAATATTTAAGCCACATCAGAAAGAAGACAATTGCGTAGGACCAGGTAATAAGGCTGAAGAAAGGAGGAAAGCTCACTAGTAATGACCAGGAAGTCTGCGAGCAGCTGAACGAAAGGTTTAGGGAAGAGTATTTATTGTTGAAAATGGTATGAAATACCGACACGTTGATGAGTAAGACACATGTGCAACATGATGAGTAAGACACATGTGCAACATGATGAGTAAGACACATGTGCAACATGATGAGTAAGACATATGTGCAACAGTTGGGTATCTTTATTGTTGAAACTTTTCACCTACACAGTAGACTTCGTCAGTCAAATACAGATAAAAATGTTACAAAAAACGCGATATCTATTATGAATAGACATGTCCAGTAAATACTAGAAAGGTCTGTCCCTCTAGCATTCAGCCTGTCACTGGGTTTTTGCAACAAGTAGTCTGTATCTTAGCATACTGACTACTGATGTTTATTAACAAAGTTAAAATTGTCTAGGTGGGCAATATGACAGTAAATCAATTTAATATAAATTACACTTGTCTCATATACAGTATTATTGTGCTGAAGGCACATATCATATCTTTATGGCTCTTAAGTACCGTCTGGTACATTGCCAGACAATACTAATATATACAAGTGTGTGTGTGTGTGTGTGTGTGTGTGTAAGTGCTCCAAGTAGCTCGTTATGTCTCAAGTATCAACTTTAACAGTGACTGACTAAACGTCCTCACATAAACTAACTTCTTTACCAAACTGGCAATCAGAACAGCTTGCTTGAACAGTAAAACGACTGATTCGCCAAACAGCAATATAACAAGCAACAGCAGCACAGCGTCAGGGATAAGGAGATAAAATAACGATTCTAACTGGGGACCTTCAACTGACTCTAAGTTCAGCATAACCAAATCCCCGACTGTGACGGTGCACAGATGCCAGAACAAATTAGGCCAGGAGCTACAGCTCGGGACCTGGGTTAACAAAGTGTCAGTGCGACACACAGCCTCAGTAAAATGTCGAAAATCACTAAGTCTAGGCTATGCTCTGAACAGAGTTACACAGAGTCCAGAGAAGTATGTTTCGTCTCACCACAGAAATCATACTCTCACAAAACAGAGTCTAAACAACGAACAAACAAGAGAGAGCAAGAGCTCCCTCCAACTAAGGTCAGCAGCCAAGAGAGCGAGCAAGGGAAGTAAGAGTCTCCAAGCTCAGGTGATCACGCCACTGGTCACGTGATTGGCTTGTGGTGCTGCTGGCCAGCTACTCCTGAGAAGCCGGCAGTTAAACAAGCCAAGTGCTAGTTATCGAGGTAGTTTACCAACTCACGGGCAGTTACTCAACACTCTCGAACAATGAGCATAGTAGCGTAAATGGTTACATCCTACCTAATAATATAAGCTAGGTCAAATAATTATATAAAGCAAGACACTTTCAATGTAGCTAATATTGAAAGTATCAGCAATATAAAATTATATGAAAAGGTAATATACATCATAATTATGCTATATATATGTACAAACATTGTGTCCCATTCAGGGGTAGCAATAGAGAATTTTTTGAAGATAGCGGGAGTACTGGGGAGACAAAGATAATATAATCAGTCTATTAGTCCATTAGCCTTGAAGAAATAGTTTGAGGTGGTGAGTCCCTCAGCCTTGAGCAGAGTTCAGCTCCATGGTCTGGAACGATATGAAGATGAAATATGAAAATGGAGTCTTAAATACTGTCGAAGGTGAGGTGGAAAATCTGGAAGACGTTGAGGAGGGACATGCTTAACATGGTCCAGTAGGCTCACTGCAGTGCTCCTCAGTTCCTGCCTTCTTGCTTCTACTAGTGGAACCCTCCTCCTGCAACGTCTTCCAGCTGAACTCTTCTCCAGGCTGAGAGACTGACAACCTCAAACAGTTTTTCCAAGGTTAATGGACTGATTACATCATATCTTCCTTGCTACTACTCCCGTTGGCTACAATACATTCTTCTTTGTATTTGACTGATTAAGCCCACCGTGCTGAAGAACACTTTCAACAATAATGATACCCAACTGTTTGACATGTGTCTTAATCATCAAGTATTTATTGTGTTATCAGGAACATTGCCAGAGTTAGAGATGTAAAGTGAACCAACGAGTACTAAACACAGTCAATGGAAAAAGTAAAGAAACATTTTCATGGGTTCTGAAAGAGGGAGTAGAGGAACAGTGTGAATCCCTAACAACGATCTTCAACAAGTCAGTTGAAACAGGGTATAAAAACAGTGGAATAATGACAATATACTGGTATGAATGTGTGGGTGGTGGTCGCTCACTTATAAACAATAGCACACTGACGCTCCCTGGAATGCCCGCACAGCTGGGCGCCACGCGGACGCGTCCGGGACGAATATCGTAAACCGAAGCAATCATTGTAAACCGAGTCAATATTTTGACGTCTGGAAAACAGTGAATATAGTACCAGAATTTAATAAAAAGGAAAGACAGGTAGCAATGCACTACAGGTCAGTGTCACTAACATGCATAGTGTGTAAGGTTATTGAGAAGATTATCAGCAGATGAGTAGTGGCGCACCTGGTAAGGGACAGATTCATAAACAATAACCTGAATAGTTTTACAGATGGTAAATCATGTCTCACAAATCTGCTAGAGTTTTTCGATAAGGTATGGAAAGTTTGACAGGAGAGACATTGAGGGATGAGTGAACTGTGTATTTTGGACTGCAAAAAGGCGTTTGATAGAATACTCCACAAGAGACTGGGATAAACGCTAGAGAAGCAGGCAGGAATGTAGGTAAAGCACTACTGTGGATAAAAAAATACTTAACAGGAAGGAAACAACGAGTTATTGTCCGAGAAAAGGTTTCATAATGAGCGAGTGTGAGGAGTGGGGTACCACAAGAGTCAGTACTTAGACTAGTTGTGACATGCTACGAGTATGTTACATTTTATTCAGTGGATGTCACACTCCCATATAGGCTGCCTCCCAACCAGCAAACTGGGTGCTAAGGGTTTAACGATCAATAGGGTACCCGTCGTTAAAAAAGTACCTTGGTTCATTGACCAATCACAGGCAAGCCCGTCAAAGCTGAAGCAACGTGGATCACTTGTGGTAACCACTGTCAGACTCACCTGAGCTGCTGGTTGAGCACGGTGCTCTCTCTCTGGCTTCTGTTTTTGTCATCTTTTGTCACCGTGTGGTACACTTACTGATCAACCTCTGTACATAGTGTACAAAAGTGTACATATTTGTATATATTTTGCAAATTATATCTGGTGAAGGAAAATACAAGTCATAAACTATTGTTGAGTTTTGTTTGCTCCACTTTGAATCCCATTATGACCAGATCACAGGCCATACTATACCTGTGTTCGTAATACTAGTACTGTTTTTTGGTGTATGAAAACGACATGACGGAAAATCTAGTCAGAGGTGTCGATGTCTGCAGATGGCATGAGACTAATATAAAGAATACAAACAGGTGAGGTCTAAGAAAGCATATAAATAATTAATGACAAACTGAAGTATTGGTCTGACAAGATGACCGGAAACAAAGTACAGGCACTGGTAACAAAGGCAGCGAACCTTTCTGAAAGAGAATGACCACAGTGTATATTTAAATAACTGAACACAATATACGCAACAGGAGGTGAAGAAACTTGTACCAGACAATGCCTTTTAGTGGGATCTGTAAGATGGGGTAGAATCACTGTGTAAACCACTATTTAAAATCAATAACAAGTCAGTTGTTACAGGACAGCTGCCAGAGATATGGAAGACAACAAACATAGTTCCAGTCAATAATAAAGGTGACAGACAGGAAGTGAATTGTTAAATCACTGGTGGGTACCACTCAACTCATTACTATATAAAATATAAATCGTCTCACGAACCTATTAGAGTTATTTGACAAGGTAACATAAATGATGGAAAAGAGAGAGCAACACGTGGGCAGCAAATACTTGGACTGTAAGAAAAAAAATCACATTTTAACACAAGCGTAACTGAGATAACATCTAGAGAAAAGGGCAAAAATAACAAGGAAGGCATTATACAGGATCAAGGAAAACTAAACTGAATGAAATAAAAATGTGATTGTCTGAGAAGAGGAATCAGAAAGAGCAAGTGTAAAATGTGTGGATGCACATGGATCGTTGTTGAGGCCGGGACTCCTTCTGTATGTGGAAGGCATGCACATGGATCGTTGTTGAGGCTGGGACTCCTTCTGCATGTGGAAGGCATGCACATGGATCGTTGTTGAGGCCGGGACTCCTCCTGCATGTGGAAGGCATGCACATGGATCGTTGTTGAGGCTGGGACTCCTCCTCCTGCACGTGGAAGGCATGCACATGGATCGTTGTTGAGGCTGGGACTCCTTCTGCATGTGGAAGGCATGCCCGAAAGGATAGGGTCAGATGTATCCAGGTTTACAGGTGATTTAAAACTGATTAGGTGAATAACAGCTGGAGAACACAAGGAAAAACTGTAAATGGATCTGGGTTACCTGAAAGATTGGGATAACAAGTGATTTTTGCATTCATTCTCAATATATACACGGTTATGAAAATCAGGGAAGGGAAACAAAGACCGAAAACTAAGAGTAGAATCCATGATAGACATCCAAGGTAAGACTTAAATGAAAGAGGGACTCTTGAGAGAGACCCAGAATACAACTTACTTGATAGACCTTTGAGGGAGACTAAGGACAGAACCTACCAGGTTGCCTTGAACGTCTCCAAGGTACTTGCACAAGCCAACAATAGAGTCGCTATCGCAACTTGCACATTCATCAAAGACCTGACCAGTAACAAAGTGAAGAAATTTGAACCAGTCAATCTATGTGTTTACACAATCCCATGCGGAAACTGTGGCAAAGTATACTTTGGTGAATCAGCACTAAATCTACAGACATGTCTCAGTGAACACATCAATGCATGCAGAAACAAGAAGTGTTAGTGTTACCTGTGTGGGATAAAGTGTCCTTGGAAACGGTCAAGTGATCATGGCTACCTTGTTTTATGAGGCCAGTGAATCCTAGCAGTGGTACAGGATAATGGCGGGTGTTAGCTGCAATGCCTGCCCTATCTCGACTTTCAGATGTTGAAGTGTGTATGTGAAAGTGTGTTGAAATGCGACCTTGGTGTTCGTGAAGTGGTCTAACCGAGAAGATTACGTACCCAGAATAACACAAGAAAGTCAGTGTGTCATCGAGGACTGTCTGTCTTATTTCTGTTGAGGTTCTTCAGTCTTGTTCTCCAGGATGCAACCCACACCTGTCAACTAACACCCAGGTATCTACTTACTGCTAGGTGAACAGGGATAGTAGGTGTAAGGAAACCTGCCTAAAATTTCCACCCATGCAGGAAACTGAACCACGGACACTTAGTGTGTGAAGCGAGTACCTGAATTGGAAAAGTCTGTGTGATGTTATAAACCATAAATGTTTTTAAAGTATAGTAAGTCTCCGTATTAAATACATCCCACATACCCATGTACTGACCCTCTAACACCCCACCACATGAGTACAGAGCAGAAAGGTAAAGTGAAAATCAGGTTCTTTTGGTACCCAGTTTGCAAGTAGGATACAAGCAGGATGGCAGTACAATGAATCTATGGGACATAAGAACATAAGAACATAAGAAAGGAGGAACACTGCAGCAGGCCTGTTGGCCCATACTAGGCAGGTCCTTCACAATCCATCCCACTAACAGAATATTTGCTCAACCCAATTTTCAAAGCTACCCAAGAAATAAGCTTTGACAATTCTACCCACTCATGCGCGAGTCCCACTCAAATCCAACCCCTCTCACTCATGAATTTATCCAACCTAAATTTGAAACTACCCAAGGTCCTAGCTTCAATAACCCTACTAGGCAGACTGTTCCACTCATCAACTACCCTATTTCCAAACCAATACTTTCCTATATCCTTTCTAAATCTAAACTTATCTAACTTGAATCCATTATTGCGGGTTCTCTCTTGGAGAGATATCCTCAAGACCTTATTTATATCCCCTTTGTTAATACCCATTTTCCACTTGTATACCTCGATCATGTCTCCCCTCATTCTACGTCTTACAAGTGAATGTAATTTTAGGGTCTTCAATCTTTCTTCGTAAGGAAGATTTCTAATGCTATGTATTAATTTAGTCATTCTACGCTGAATGTTTTCTAACGAATTTATGTCCATTCTGTAATATGGAGACCAGAACTGAGCTGCGTAATCTAGGTGAGGCCTTACTAATGATGTATAAAGCTGTAATATAACCTCTGGACTTCTGTTGCTAACACTTCTTGATATAAATCCCAGTAATCTATTTGCCTTATTACGTACGCTTAGGCATTGCTGTC
>WNWK01014028.1:0-52990 GCA_009830355.1 Cherax destructor
TTGTGACTGAGGTAGCAGTTTCTGATACCATGTCCACATTGCTTTTTAGTTCTTTAGGCTGTTTCAGATTTTTCAGTTCGTCTTCTAATCTCTGTTCTTAGCCTCTGCTGCTGTGACTTGCTTCTCCCACTTCTTGCTTTCTGCAGCTATCCTCTCCTCCATTTTCTTGCTTTCTGCAGCTATCCTCTCCTCCATTTTCATGCTAAGCTCCTCTAGCTTCCTTCCCCACTCATGTTCCCTTTTCATGATCTCTGCTGCCCAATCTTCCTTCGCAGATTCATCCTCCAGTCCCCTAGTTTTCCGTCCTGCTCTCTGGGACCCCATTTTTTAAGATGCCACAGAGTGAAAAACTATGTATTTCTGTGTGGTTGTTTTGTGGTGTGATTGCCTGAGTGTTTGTGTGGGGGTGGAGGGAGGGAGAGGAGAAACTGGAGACAGTGGGGAAATGGAAGAGAGGTGGGGAGGGAGGAAAAAGGGGGAAATATGAGGAGAGAGAGGAGGGAGAAGCAGAGGTGGAAAGAGAATGGGAGAGGGAGAGGGAGAGGAGGGTGAGAGAGGGGAAACCAGGGAAGGGAGTGGGGGAGAGGTAGGGAGGGAGCAGGGGGAAAGAGTGTGTGTGGGTCTGTATGTACTCACCTAATTGTGGTTGCAGGGGTCGAGACTCAGCTCCTGGCCCCACCTCTTCGCTGTCCGCTACTGGGTCTCTGCTCTCCCTGCTCCATGAGCTTTATCATACCTTGTCTTAAAACTATGTATGGTCCCCCTCCACTATACGTTCGCTAGACTTTTCCACTTCCTGACTACTCTATGGCTGAAGAAATGCTCATCTGAGTCTTCAGCTTCAGTTGTTCCCTTGTTCCTGTGTCCTCTTGGAACATCCTGTCACTATCTACCTTGTCATTCCCGCGTTTTGTCGTTATCATGTCCCAACCCTCTGTCCT
Source organism: Cherax destructor (assembly GCA_009830355.1). NCBI lineage: Eukaryota > Metazoa > Arthropoda > Malacostraca > Decapoda > Parastacidae > Cherax > Cherax destructor. The sequence continues at coordinate 942 of WNWK01014028.1, forward strand.
CCAGTGTTGTTAGTCCTATTTCTCAACCTTTCTTCATAGGATAGTCCCTGAGTTGTGGAACTAGCCTTGTCGCAACCTTGTTTCTCTAGTTTCTACGTGTTTGACCAGTGGGTTCCAGACTGGTGTATCCTAGTATGGCCCTGACTACGTGTACAATGTCTTGAACGATTCCTTGCTAAGTAATGGAACGTAATCTTAGGTTTGTCGCCCATATGCCCGCGGTTATCTGGTTGAGTGTGTTTCGAGATGGCGGCTTTATTCTCACCCAAGTCTTTCTTTGATGAGGTTGTGCCTTTGTCCACTAGCCTGTACTGTCAGCGTCTTTGCCTTTCTCCGATCGTCTGCGTGTACTCACTCAATTGTGGTCTACCATGTGGTGCAGGCGAGTCTCAGCTCCTGGCCGCCTCTTCCTGTTGCTACTGTCTCTGCTCTCCTGCTCCAGGCTTTATCATACCTGTCTTAAAACTATGTATGGTTCCTGCCCCACTATATCTTTCTAGTCCATTCCACTTCCTGACTACTCTGTGGCTGAAGAAGTGTTTCTGACATCCCTTTGACTCATCTGGAGTCTTAGCTCCAGTTGTGTCCCTTGTTTCTGTAGTCCTCTCTGGAACATTCCTGCCCTTTCGTCGTTGTGTGTTGTATTGTGACTCACCTAATTGTGGTTGCAGGGTCGATACTCAGCTCCTGGCCCCACCTCTTCACTGATCACTACTGGGTCCTTCTCTCCCTGCTCCATGAGCTTTATCATACCTTGTCTTAAAGCTATGTGTGCTCTGTGTGTGTGTGTAACTATGTGTATGTGGGTTTATTAAGTGTGTGAAAAGTAGTGGTGAAATTGTGTTATGGTGTATGAGTGTGTATGTGGGGTCTGGGAGTAACACGTAGTCTACAGTGCTCCTCTACCTGGCCTGACCTGACTCACACCTGATCTACCAGTTAATGTATTCTATGATTCACCTGTCTGCTCGCCCTTTTCTACTAGAAATTACCAATTGCTATTTGTTACCGAGTACTTGATATCCTATTCCTTATCGTACTATGAAAGTTGGACCGCGCGCGCGCGCGCGCGTGTGTGTGTGTAAACTGCCTTTAAACTCACACTTAACTAACCTCTAAAAAAATGTATAATCTACAAACACGTACATTGATCTGATACTCTTACTGGGTCACCCCATACCCATCCTGTGGGCACTAAGACCCCTACCACAGCTGGTATACCTGATACCCGTGACCATGCAAGATATACCCCACATTAATTCCAGACATACCCAGTTATACACAAGGTCAGTATATTTGTTCAGCTCAGAGACGTATACAAGACCGTCCAGTGGAAGACTAGACTGTGTACAGTGAACACTGTGTATAGTGGTAGTCGCTGGTCTTACTGTGTGCAGTGAACATTGTGTATAGTGGTAGTCGCTGGTCTTACTGTGTACAGTGAACACTGTGTATAGTGGTAGTCGCTGGTCTTACTGTGTACACTGAACACTGTCCTCTCACTGTGTATACATAAAATACGGTGATCATCCACACTATGATTTCACCGCTTACATGAGCAAGCAGGCTGTGTCTGCTTGTATCCTGCATGATGACATAACCAAGTCAACTCCTGAGGTAAGGAGGCTATCAATTACAGGCCTAAGGCCTATATTAAAGTGGTTGGAAGGTCAACCATCTCACTTACTGAGGGAGGAGGTTACTTAACAAAGGAGGTTACTTAACAAAGGAGGTTACTTAACAGAGGAGGTTACTTAACAAAGGAGGTTACTTAAAGGAGGTTACTTAAAGGAGGTTACTTAACAAAGGAGGTTACTTAACAAAGGAGGTTACTTAACAAAGGAGGTTACTTAACAAAGGAGGTTACTTAACAAAGGAGGTTACTTAACAAAGGAGGTTACTTAACAAAGGAGGTTACTTAAGAGGTTACTAAACAGAGGAAGTTACTTAACAGAGGAAGTTACTTAACAGAGGAGGTTACCAAACAGAGGTTATAACAGGGGTTATCCATGACCAAGACAAGGTCATGGGGTTATCCATGACCAAGACAAGGTCATGGGGTTATCCATGACCAAGACAAGGTCATGGGGTTATCCATGACCAAGACAGGGTCATGGGGTTATCCATGACCAAGACAAGGTCATGGGGTTATCCATGACCAAGACAAGGTCATGGGGTTATCCATGACCAAGACAAGGTCATGGGGTTATCCATGACCAAGACAGGGTCATGGGGTTATCCATGACCAAAGTCAGGGTATCATGACAAGGTCATGGGGTTATCCATGACCAAGACAAGGTCATGGGGTTATCCATGACCAAGACAAGGTCATGGGGTTATCCATGACCAAGACAAGGTCATGGGGTTATCCATGACCAAGACAAGGTCATGGGGTTATCCATGACCAAACAAGGTCATGGGGTTATCCATGACCAAGACAAGGTCATGGGGTTATCCATGACCAAGACAAGGTCATGGGGTTATCCATGACCAAGACAAGGTCATGGGGTTATCCATGACCAAGACAAGGTCATGGGGTTATCCATGACCAAGACAAGGTCATGGGGTTATCCATGACCAAGACAAGGTCATGGGGTTATCCATGACCTTGTACATTTGAATTAACAGAGATTTTGACAGACTTCTTGGCGAGGTGAGACCTGATGCTTTATATGACCACTTAACAAATGCTTTAATTCCGCATACAGAAAGACTTGGCATTTAATACTGCACGTGTAAAGCCCCTGGCTATACCGACCATTTCCATCACGAGGTATATATATCACGCTGTTATACCCAGGTTGATAACTACCTTTTAAGTGTCACTGGTATATACTGGTATACCTGGAGTCTACCTGGAGAGAATTCCAGGGGTCAACGCCCCCGCGGCCCGGTCTTTGACCAGGCCTCCTGTTGGACCAGAGCCTGTTCAACCAGGCTGTTACTGCTGGCCGCACGCAGTCCAACATACGAACCTCAGCCTGGCTGATCAGGTACCGACTTGAGGTGCCTGTCCAGTGCCTGCTTGAAGACAGCCAGGGGTTTGTTGGCAATCCCCCTGATGTATGCTGGGAGGCAGTTGAACAATCTTGGGCCCCTCACACTTATTGTGTTGTCCCTCAACGTGCTAGTGGCACCCCTGCTCTTCATTGGGGGGATGTTACATCGCCTGCCGAGTCTTTTGCTTTCGTAGGGAGTGATTTTTGTGTGCAAGTTAGGTACTAAGCCCTCGAGAATTTTCCATGTGTATATAATAATGTATCTCTCCCTGCTAAATGCTACGTATATATATATCCCTTGATGGTGGAAGACGCTGTTGATACCTGGTATATATTAAGTGACCTTACTGGTGGGGCAGCTGACCTTACTGGTGGGTCAGCTGACCTTACTGGTGGGTCAGCTGACCTTACTGGTGTGTCAGCTGACCTTACTGGTGTGTAGGGAATTGTAATCACAAGCTAAACCAATTAAATAAATGGACTGTAGAAGGACTTAGCTTGAATGACAGCCCACTTCGCAGCCATCCCCGAAGTCGCTGTCGTGAGGAGCTGTCAGTACCACTCCCTAGGGCTGTGTGAAAGAAACAAATGTAAGTAATTGCCCCAGCGGAGCATATCGCCATATAACATTCAGTAACTGAATACTGAACAATGCCGTTACTTACTGTTTTGGGCTCAATGGCCCGTATGTTCAGTGAAGAGGCATGGTTGATGGCTATAGCCGGAACTCGTATAAGAACAACTAGTGCTGTGACAAATGGTTTTGAAAACCGACAAGTTAGACATTAAGACACTTAAGTAACATTTGGGAATCTTTATTGAAGAAACGTTTCGCCACACAGTGGCTTCATCAGTCCAATACAAAGTAGAAAGTTGTAAGGAGAGGAGGAGTTTGAGGTAATCAGTCCCTCGGCCTGGAGTCGATGTGTTCAGTCTATCAGTCTTGTAGAAAGTACAGAATAGGACCGTAGAAGTGGCTTATATACTGTAGTCAGGTGAGGCGAGGCAGGAGGAGGCGGGGTCATAGTGGTGCCATCCACTAGTCCAAGTAGGTCTTCACCACTGTGTGGCGAAACGTTTCTTCATTAAAGATTCCCAAACGTTACTTAAGTGTCTTAATCTCCAACAACTAGTGCTGCTGACCTTGCAGGAAAGTGAGTCAGATCATGGTGGGTCAGCTGACACACCAGTAAGTCAGCTGACACACCATGTGGAGAAATTTTCTCCAGGAAGGGGGGGATATCAGCCCCTTCAGCCCCCTGAGGGACTCAGCCCCCTCTGGAGGGCAAGAGTCCCTCAGGGGGCTGAAAGGGCTGATACCCCCCTTCCTGGAGAAAATTTCTCTACATGGTGTGTCAGCTGACCTTACTGGTGTGTCAGCTGACCCACCATGAGCTGACTCACTTCCCTGCAAGGTCAGCAGCACTAGTTGTTATTATACGAATTCCGGTTATACCCTTCAACCCTGCCTCTTCAGTGTGTATCCCTGGTTACCCTGCCCCTTCTGTGTGTATCCCTGGTTACCCTGCCCCTTCTGTGTGTATCCCTGGTTACCCTGCCCCTTCTGTGTGTATCCCTGGTTACCCTGCCCCTTCTGTGTGTATCCCTGGTTACCCTGCCCCTTCTGTGTGTATCCCTGGTTACCCTGCCCCTTCTGTGTGTATCCCTGGTTACCATGCCCTTTCTGTATGTATCCCTGGTTACCTTTCAACCCTGCCCCTTCTGTGTGTATCCCTGGTTACCCTTCAACCCTGCCCCATCTCTATGTATCCCTGGTTACCCTTCAAACCTGCCTCTCCAGTGTGTATCCCTGGTTACCCTGCCCCTTCTGTGTGTATCCCTGGTTACCCTTCAACCCTGCCCCTTCTGTGTGTATCCCTGGTTACCCTTCAACCCTGCTCCTTCAGTGTGTATCCCAGGTTAACCTTCAAACCTGCCCCATCTGTGTGTATCTCTCGTTACCCTTCAAACCTGCCCCTTCAGTATCCCCCGTTATACCTCCTCCCCCTCCCGCGCCTTGTGCTGGTATCCCCTGCATAACACCTGGTATATTAAGCTTTGATACGTGTGAGACTATGGACCATATGAAGACAGAGTGGAACTAACCTGATTCTCAGTCATATTGAGAGTAATTACCTTCCCAGGAGGGTAGGTCATGTGTGTGGATGATTGGCGTAGCCAGGTGGTGCTTGGGGTGTCCCAGGTGGTGCTGGGTATCCCAGGTGGTGCTGGGGGTGTCCCAGGTGGTGCTGGGGGTGTCCCAGGTGGTGCTGGGGGTATACCAGGTGGTGCTGGGGGTCCCAGGTGGTGCTGGGGGTGTCCCATGTGGTGTTGGGGGTATCCCAGGTGGTGCTGGGGGTGTCCCAGGTGGTGCTGGGGGTATCCCAGGTGGTGCTGGGGGTATCCCAGGTTGTGGCGGGGGGTCCCAGGTGGTGCTGGGGGTGTCCCAAGTAGTGCTGGGGTCCCAGGAGTTAAAATATCACACTATCAATTGCTACTCTCACAAACATCTTAAATTCCCCTATCTTAAATATGCAGGGATGTATACACCCAGGTATATATAGATTGGTTATAAACACTTTGTAATAATTACTTAAACTATCCTTAATTGTCAGTTGGTTTATTTCTGTATTTGGTTTAAAGTCTATCAACTACACGAGGGTCATTAAGGCAACAAGTCACCTGTGCACCACCAGTCAAGGTGACGTTAAATAAAAGTGTTTATATACAGAGATACACGCCTCTTGGAGCATACACATGGGGATAAGCAGCTCTTCTGTGTATATACACTGGTACACCTCTCGCTGCATATACACAGAGGAAGGCACTTCTCAGACACACACCTATCAATGTAGTCTAGCATGGTAAAGTTCACTAGAGCATTGTGTTAACCTCTCACACTGAGTGAACCTGATACACTGAGTTTTGTAACCACTAATGCCAAGTTCCGGAGGTTCTTGAACCACTAAGTACACCCACTCACTGGACCTGACTCACTGACCTCTGTAAGTTCCACTCCTAAGTTCAAAACTGTTCATGAACCCTCCGAGTAAAGCCCTCGACCTCTCCACACTTGTCCCTTACTTATTACCATTTATCACGCTAATCATTATTTAAGATTAACATATACATGCAGCATGGCTAGTAGTACACGGCATGTCTAAGGAGTTTGTGGTTAATTGGGACTTCATATGCCCCCACGTTCGGATAATAAAAACAATAATAATATCTTTATTTCTACCAGTACATGTACAAGGTATACAGACCATAGCTGACATCAATGACACTACTATATAGAAAGACCCTTGTTATGCTGAGCATTTCACGCAAATTAGGTCAGTTTTGTCCCAGGATGCGACTCACACCAGTCCACTAACACCCAGGTACCTATTTTACTGATGGGTGAACAGGGACAGCAGGTGTCTTATGGAAACACTTCCTAATATTGAACACATGAACATACAACTCTAGAGAACTAAAGCTGGCCATTAAGTACACCGAGAGGTGTACATCTCTCAGTATATATACACTCAGAGTTTTACTTCAGTCTCAGTTTTAGGTATTATTCTTCACTGGCAGTGAACAGGTTACGGTGCAACCTTAATGACCCTCGTGTAGTGGACAGGATTTAAACCCCATTACTGAATCAACCTAATCTGGTTATAAGGATGGTTTGCGAGTAATAAGAGTCAGTCAGAGCCGTGAAACCCCATGGCTACCTGCAGCGTCAGGAGACAATCACATAGTGTGTGTCCAGGAAGATATCAGGGAAGAATCGCACTGTTCTTGGATTGCTAAATATTCTTCACCTTGTCAGCATCTCAATGGACCCATCGACGTCCACTGACAACAACAACAGTACGACGTAGCTTATAATGACCTGGAATATTGCTGCACACTAACAGCACCTTTCAAGGCAGGTGAAATTGCTGACCTAGAAAATGTACAGAGAACCTTCACGGCACGCAACTGTGATAAAACACCTCGATTATTGGGAACGCTTCAAGTTCCTAAACCTGTACTCCCTAGAACACAGGCGGGAGAGATACATTATTATATACACCTGGAAAATCCTAGAGGGATTAGTACCAAACTTGCACATGAAAATCACTCTTTATGAAAACAAGACTCGGCAGACTATGCAACATCCCCCCATTGAAAATAATCAAATAGAAGCGCTAAACCACCCCAATGAAAAGCAGGGGTGCCACTAGCACGAAAAGAGACAACACAATAAGTGTCAGGGTCCCAAGACTGTTCAACTGCCTCCCAGCATACATAAGGGGATTACCAATAGACCCCTGGCTGTCCTAAAGCAGACACTGGACAGGCACCTAAAGTCAGTACCTGACCAGCCTGGCTGTGGTTCGTACGTCAGTTTGCGTGCGACCAGCAGTAACAGCCTGGTTGATCAAGCCCTTATCCACCATGAGGCCTGATCTCAGACCGGGTCACGGGGGTGTTGACCCCCGGAACCCCTCCATGTATACTCCAGGCCCTATATATCAACAACAACAGTACGACGTAGGTTATCATGACCTTATATACGTACCAACAACAGTACTGTGTAGGTTATAATGACCCTATATACCAACAACAACATAACGGTGTAGGTTATAATGACCCTATATACCAACAACAACATAATGGTGTAGGTTATAATGACCCTATATACCAACAACAACATAACGGTGTAGGTTATAATGGCCCTATATACCAACAACAACATAATGGTGTAGGTTATAATGACCCTATATACCAACAACAACATAACGGTGTAGGTTATAATGGCCCTATATACCAACAACAACATAACGGTGTAGGTTATAATGGCCCTATATACCCAACAACAAAAACAGAAACATGGCCTTTAAGTTTTCTATTTTGGGAACATTTTGTTCGTTTTTCTTTTTTTGCTGTCCACTATCTGGACAAATTTGGACAAAAATCTTCCACCGGACATCTGAGAGTCGGACACTTACCACATACATGTAAGTTTATCTAGACACAGGTATACATAAGTACAAATAATATACAAAGTAACGTGTAAATTACATAACCCAGAAAAGCCTGAGTGGCTTATTTCCATTAGTAAGTTTATTTGGGTATAGATATATATAAGATTTTGTTGGGATTTTTAACAACGGAGTGTTAGCCAGCCAGGATAACCCAGGGTAGGGAGGGTTAGCCAGCCAGGATAACCCAGGGTAGGGAGGGTTAGCCAGCCAGGATAACCCAGGGTAGGGAGGTTAGAGCCAGCCAGGGATACACCAGTCAGGGTAGGAGGGTTAGCCAGCCAGGATAACCCAGGGTAGGGAGTGTTAGCCAGCCAGATAACCCAGGGTAGGGAGTGTTAGCCAGCCAGGATAACCCAGGGTAGGGAGGGTTAGCCAGCCAGGATAACCCAGGGTAGGGAGTGTTAGCCAGCCAGGATAACCCAGGGTAAGGGGGGTTAGCCAGCCAGGATAACCCAGGGTAGGGAGGGTTAGCCAGCCAGGATAACCCAGGGTAGGAGGTTAGCCAGCCAGGATAACCCAGGGTAGGAGTGTTAGTCAGCCAGGATAACCCAGTGTAGGGAGGTTAGCCAGCCAGGATAACCCAGGGTAGGGAGTGTTAGCCAGCCAGGATAACCCAGGGTAGGGAGTGTTAGCCAGCCAGGATAACCCAGGGTAGGAGTGTTAGCCAGCCAGGATAACCCAGGGTAGGGAGTGTTAGCCAGCCAGGATAACCCAGGGTAGGGAGGTTAGCCAGCCAGGATAACCCAGGGTAGGGAGTGTTAGCCAGCCAGGATAACCCAGGGTAGGGAGTGTTAGCCAGCCAGGATAACCCAGGGTAGGGAGGGTTAGCCAGCCAGGATAACCCAGGGTAGAGAGGGTTAGCCAGCCAGCATAACCCAGGGTAGGGAGTGTTAGCCAGCCAGGATAACCCAGGGTAGGGAGGGTTACCCAGCCAGGATAACCCAGGGTAGGGAGGGTTAGCCAGCCAGGATAACCCAGGGTAGGGAGGGTTAGCCAGCCAGGATAACCCAGGGTAGGGAGTGTTAGCCAGCCAGGATAACCCAGGGTAGGAGGGTTAGCCATCCAGGATAACCCAGGGTAGGAGGGTTAGCCAGCAAGGATAACCCAGGGTAGGAGTGTTAGCCAGCCAGGATAACCCAGGGTAGGAGTGTTAGCCAGCCAGGATAACCCAGGGTAGGGAGGGTTAGCCAGCCAGGATAACCAGGGTAGGGAGGGTTAGCCAGCCAGCATAACCCAGGGTAGGGAGTGTTAGCCAGCCAGGATAACCCAGGGTAGGGAGGGTTAGCCAGCCAGGATAACCAGGGTAGGGAGGTTAGCCAGCCAGGATAACCCAGGGTAGGAGGGTTAGCCAGCCAGGAACCATGAGACCCAGGTAAGGTAGGGAGGTTAGCCAGCCAGGATAACCCAGGGTAGGAGGGTTAGCCAGCCAGGATAACCCAGGGTAGGGAGGTTAGCCAGCCAGGATAACCCAGGGTAGGGAGGTTAGCCAGCCAGGATAACCCAGGGTAGGGAGGGTTAGCCAGCCAGGATAACCCAGGGTAGGGAGGTTAGCCAGCCAGGATAACCCAGGGTAGGGGGGGTTAGCCAGCCAGGATAACCCAGGGTAGGGAGGGTTAAAGCCAGTCCGGTAGGAGTTAGACCAATCAGGGTAGGGAGGGTTAGCCAGCCAGGATAACCCAGGGTAGGGAGGGTTAGCCAGCCAGGATAACCCAGGGTAGGGAGGGTTAGCCAGCCAGGATGGTAGCCCAGGATAACCCAGGGTAGGGAGGGTTAGCCAGACAGGATAACCCAGGGTAGGGAGTGTTAGCCAATAGATAACCCAGGATAACCCAGGGTAGGGAGGGTTAGCATCAGGATAACCCAGGAGGAGTGGCAGATCCCAGTGGGAGGTTACAGAGGATACCAGGGTAGGATGTTAGCCAGCCAGGATAACCCAGGGAATTGAGGGTTAGCCAGTCAGGATAACCCAGGGTAGGGAGTGTTAGCCAGCCAAGATAACCCAAGAAAGTCAGTGCGTCATCGAGGGGACTGTCTGTCTTATTTCCATTGTGGTCCTCAATCTTGTCCCCCAGGATGCCACCCACACCAGTCCACTAACACCCAGATACCTACTTACTGCTAGGTGAACAGTGACAGCAGGTGTAAGGTGACTAACACCCAGGTACCTACTTACTTCTAGGTAAACACTGACAGCAGATGTAAGGTGACTAACACGGTATTAGGAACAGAACTCCGTCGTTAAGTGAGAAGAGGCAACTCCGTCGTTAAGTGAGGAGAGGCAACTCCGTCGTTAAGTGAGGAGAGGCTGTAATGTAATTTACACATTATGAAACATTAGTAGGAACAAGAAAGTATTATATAGTGGCATTTCAGTCAAACTAATCTTAATTTTTAAGTCTTAATGAGATTTAAACAGACTATTAATTAGGATTTCTGATGCAGTTAACTACAATCATAAGTCATGAACAAATGGTCAGTTAATAGTTAAAAGGGCAAAAAGATATAACTTTTAAAGGAGGCACTGGACAGGCACCTAAAGTCAGTACCTGATCAGCCAGGCTGTGGTTCATACATCAGGTTACATGCAGCCAGCAGCAACAGCCTGGTTTATCAGGTCCTGATCCACCACAAGGGCTGGTCACAGACCGGGGGCATTGACCCCTGAAACACCCTCCAGGTATAGGTGAAAAATTAATCAAACATTTCCTAGGGGTGTGGGACATGGAAAAGATTGGTAGCCCGTCCTAGGTAATTTACACACATTCAAATTCAAATGTTTATTTCTCTGTAAAGATTACAATGTGTGGCTTACATATTATAACACAATACATTGGACCCTCAGTTTTCGTACAGCTCCCAACTCGAACAATTATGTAAGTGTATTTTTGTAAGTGCTTTTGTAAGTGTATTTTTGGGGGTCTGAAACAACTAATCTAATTTACATTCGTCCTTATGGGAACAAATTCGTTCGGTAACGGCACTCGAACAGCATTCTGGAAAGAATTATCGACGAAAACCAAGGGTCCACTGTAATTACAAAGAAGGCCACTAGCGTGCCTAGCATGCCTAGGCATTTCGGGCAGACTAATAATATATTACAAATTACAAATTAAACTACATATGATAATTGTACTTCTGTACTTATACCTAAATAAACTTAGCCTTACAAGATGGTGTATTTGCTTGTTTCTATAACACGTTTTACCCAGCCTTGGGCAAAACATATTAAAAAGAATATTTCACTACCAGTGTCTTATTTCCACTTTGTCTACCACTATTATTTCTGTTATTTTTTGGGTCTATCATTATTTTTTCTCCCTGACAGTTCATTGATAACCAGTGTGGGAAAACGACCGATGTGGTAGAAGCATCAAGAAACAAAAATACATTGACCTACAACAAAAACCAAACTACAAGATGCATCATTACAAAGATGCATTTATTGACCTCATGGGCGGATCTATGGGTGAGTACACACTACATTACTGTTTAATCAACCTCTGTAAGCCATGCGTGTCATAAGAGGCGACTCAAATGCCGGCAGCAAGGGACTGGTAACCCCTTCTATATACATTACTAAATTTAAAAAAGCAGAAAACTTTACATCTCTTCGGTTTTGGGTGACCCCGCCTTGGTGGGAGACTGCCAGTGCTTAAAAACACATTAATTAACTTATGCACGTATGACAAGTTGCATCAGTCAGCCATACAATGAAAAGCCAGAGAAATGCAGGGAAAAAAGATAAAGATTTAGTTCTTTCAATATTAATAACTTTTTTAAAGTCACATCTATGTTACTCTTGACTTTCTTACAACACAATTTTTATGTCTTTATGCAGTACAAATAATGTAGTTCATTTGTTATAAAATATTGATGGGCACAAATAAAAATCCACTGATATGCAAAGACACTTCTGGCAAACTAATCCAAATGCTTAAATGTTACTTAGGATTTATATATAGATGTATTAAGTAGGATATCTTATGCAGTTAACTACAGTCATATATGTATACACTGAGAAAGGCAGCTGATGAACAAATGGTACAATTTCAAAAATATGATTTGTTATTTCAAACTAATTCAATGATCTTCAGTTTCGTGGATTATTATTATTATTATTATTATTATTATTACGTAATTGGATTTACATTATTTCTTATGGGAAATATTACTTCGGTTTTCGGCCATTTTGAATTTCGGCCAACCTTTTGGAACGGATTAGTTACGAAAACCGGGGGTCTACTGTATTTTATTAGTATTATTATTATTATTGCAATCATAATTAAGTGCTAAAACCATTAGGGTCTTACAGCTCAGTTGTGTGAAGTGACAGAATAGAGATGAAGAAGCAACAGTGATTTCTTCTTCATCTTTATTCCAATAGAAATACACAAATAACCCGCACATGGGAAGACAAAATTATGAAGACGTTTCGACTTGAACTTTACGATGATACAAAAACAATTAGTTACAGTAATTATTTGTTTATTTATTTATTCAGTGACAGTAGTTATTTATTTACTTATTTATGTAGCATATATTCATATCAGACTTACGATATTTTTGACTTACAATGGTTCGTCAGAACGTAACCCCATCATAAGTCAAGGAGCATCTGTATTATTCCAGTCATGGTACTGTGTCTTTCTTCTCTACTGACCTTCCTATGCTCATTATATATCTCTTGTAGACATATGAAAGCTTAATATGGAATTAATGTTAAGCTAATAATAATCAAATCAGAATCAAAATTTTATTTCTTTGTAAAGGTTACAGTGTGTGTTTACAATTCACAATTTGATTGGTACAAAGAAAGCCACTATCATGAAAAGACATTTTGGGCAGACTTAACCTAATACTTAAAGACTACTTAAGTCTAGACAGGTGAAGAGTGGTAATAATAATAATAATAATAATAATAATAATAATAATAATAATAATAATAATAATGTTTGTTTCAGCAAGATACAATGTTTGTACAAAGGTGAAAGACATTTGGGTGTGCAGCAGAAAGTCCATATACGTATACATATATACTATACAGTCAACCCCCGGATTACGATATTAATCCATTCCAGAGGGCTTATCGTTAACCAAAAATATCGTAATCCGAATCTATTTTCCCCATAAGAAATAATGAAAATTCAATTAATCCGTTCCAGACACCCAAAAGTATTAAAATAAATATTTTTTACACATTAACTTACTCAGAAGATTGATAATGTATATATAAATTACCACAAACAAATACTACAACAGTATAATAACTTAAAACTTATCTTTATTGAAGAGTTGTTGATGAATGGAAGATGGAAGGAGGGGAGAGGAAGGAGTATGCTAGTGTTTGGAAGGGGAATCCCCTTCCATTAACACTTCAGGTACCAAGTCCTTGCCTTCCTGCTACACTCCCTGCCTCCCTGCTACACTCCCTGCATGCCTGCTACACTCCCTGCATGCCTGGTACACTCCCTGCATGCCTGGTACACTCCCTGCATGCCTGCTACACTCCCTGCATGCCTGCTACACTCCCTGCATGCCTGCTACACTCCCTGCATGCCTGACACTCCCTGCATGCCTGCTACACTCCCTGCATGCTCACCTCCTGCATGCCTGCACACTCCCTGCATGCCTGCTACACTCCCTGCATCCCTGCTACACTCCCTGCATGCCTGCTACACTCCCTGCATGCCTGCTAATCTCCCTGCATGCCTGCTACACTCCCTGCATGCCTGCTACACTCCCTGCATGCCTGCTACACTCCCTGCATGCCTGCTACACTCCCTGCATGCCTGCTACACTCCCTGCATGCCTGCTACACTCCCTGCATCCTTGCTACACTCCCTGCATCCCTGCTACACTCCCTGCTGTATTTCTGAGCCTCTTTACCACAGGGCTGGCACTAGGAGCTTTCTTTGGACCCATGGTGGCTTATTTAGCAGTTGCAGGCACTAAAAACAGTGGAAAAATGACAAAATGTATGGTATGAATGCGTTGGTGGCGGCGGTGGCGCTCACTCGCTGGTAAACAATGGCACACTGCTGTCCCAGGGCATGTGTACGTGTCCAAGACGAATAGCGTATTCCGAGCGGATCATCATAAACTGAGCCAATATTTTCACAAAAAAATGTATCGCTAACCGAATTTAGTGTAATCCGACTCCATCGTAATCCGGGGGTTGACTGTATACAGTGTATATGCAGAGCATTTCTGGCAAACTTAAGAATAACTTAAGATTTTGAAGAGTCATTTAGGTGAGTGTAAGTGTAGATTTAGGAGTACAAGAGAATTGAATATCCTGTTAGTTCATTCTATATGGCTTTTATCAAGTATAATTGTTAAGGAAATACACGTTTGATTATTAACATAAAGGAGACACAGTTGTTTAATGTTTGGGAGGATAACGGATATTGAGAGTAAGTTTATATTGTTTATGTTTTACATATGTTTTGTGACATTGAGAATGTGCATATATACGTAGTTACTTTCCTCACTGCCAATGTGTACTATAGGTGGCGTAGCTGCCGTTTACGTTGGCCAGCCGCTGGACACTGTCAAAGTGAAAATGCAGACATTTCCTGACCTCTACAAGAGGATGACTGGTTGCTTCATGCAGACGCTCCGGCGGGATGGTATCCGAGGTCTCTATGCTGGCACTGTTCCAGCGCTTGCGGCAAATATTGCAGAGAATTCTGTCCTCTTTGCGGCTTATGGCGTGTGTCAAAAGGGTGTGGCATATGCTCTAGGCACACAAGTGAGTAAATCTTATGTTGAATCTACATACGTACACTGGACCCTCGGAAATTGAACAACAAATTTGATTTTGGTAATAGAACACATTCCGCTAATCGAACAAGTGCGTACCAGACCTGTCCGCCCAGTCATCGTGAGTCAGTCTAGCTTTGTTTATCCTCCAGTGAACATTACTCTGCTTGCCCTTCCAAACATTTCACAATTAATTAATTGTGTTTGGAGCTTCTTCATTGGTTGAGGCAGTGGTAGAGGCAGTAGTAGAGGCAGTGGTGGTAAGAGGCAGTAGTAAAGGCAGTGGTAGAGGCAGTGGTAGAGGCAGTCTTAATGTAGAGTGCGAGGTGAGTAAACAAGATTAAATGAAGGTTCGGGAGTTTTGTAAACAAACCAGTTGTTGTTGCTGTTACCAGCCTGGACATGAATGATTTCTGTTCACTCCGTCAAGCCGACTGGAAGTGATCTAATGCAGTTAGCAGTACAAACTCCGTTTTCTCTTATACTAACACGTCTGAAGGGGTTGTGTATCGGGCATAGTAGGTTATGTTGATGACACTACAATTATGGTGGGGAATAGTGAGGGTTTAGGAAATGTTAATAAGATTATTGAGGTGTTTGGAGGGGCTACTGGGATGGGCATCAATAGAGCGAAATCTAGGTTGTTGGAGATGTTTTCATAGCTACTCCAAGAATGCCCGCCACCACATTCGTAATGACATACATATTTTATTCATTCTAGAGTGTATATCAGTTTTTTATGTTATTTATATTGTTTATTATGTTATATTAGATGAATTGTGATAGATAAATAAGCTGTCGAGTTGATAATACAGTGGTACCTCGGTTAACGATATTTTTTCGTTCCAGAATGCTGTTCAAGTGCCATTACCAAACGAATTTATCCCCATCAGGAATAATGTAAAATAGACTAGTCCTTTTAGACCCCCAAAAATACACTTACAAAAGCATTTAAAAAAATAAACTTACATAAAAGGGCGAGTTTGGGGACCATCGTTAACCGAGGTACCACTGTAGCTTCATAGTGAAGTACTATTTTGTCATGCCTCCTGACAGCAGGAATGGATTAATTGTATTTCCATTATTTCTTATGGGAAATATTTGATTATCGAACATTTTGGGTTAAGAACAAGCTCCTGGAACGGATTATGTTCGATTTCCGAGGGTCCACTGTACTATGATATTTTCTGGCTTATAAAGTGCATTTTTCCCCAAAAAATACTTGGAAAATCAGCCTGTGCCTTATATGTCAAGGTCAGGGTCAAGAGTAGGCTTTGGGTCACGCTTTAGCAACTGTTTACTAATGATACGTTACACCTGCTTGGAAACATCCTACGTTAGGTCAGGTCAGGTCAGGGTAGGTTTGTTAGGAAACAAGACAAGTGTTTCCTGACACGGGTCTTAGTCATATGATGACCCACAGCTGGAGCTTTTGGTCATCTGACCGAGGCCTTCTGCTGGCTTACCACTACACCACTTTAAAAATTGTGGCTATGATTATAACCATTTCATGTTGTTATGAACATCGTCTTATATACTAGAGTGCTTTATGTGCCAAAAAATATGGCATATATTTTTAACACAATGACATCTATTGACTATTGAGTGATGGTGAATGTTTTATCTTTTTTGTCACCTACATTGGTGAAAGATAACTGAGGTAGTAATAAAATCTTATAAAGGGTGGGAAATTTATTGGCTAATTTAAGTATGTACAGCTAGCCCTCCACTTTCACGAGTTCCACTTTCATGAGCTTCGAATATTCGCAAATGCCCCGCCTCCCAATCATATACATGTACAATATTTTACGAAGTTTTCATGTGTTTTATGATTGTTCGTGGTTCAATAGGTTAAGGAAGCAGTATTGTTAGGCTAAGTAAATGCTATTATTATACTACATGTATATTCCTACAATTTATTTGCGCATCAAAACATTCACGAACGCTACAATACAGTATTATTATATTTACCTACATCATATTTGCGCACCAAACATTCGCGAATTTTCAAGATTCGCGAGGTTCTTGATCCCCTAACCCTCGCGAATGTGGAGGGCCTCCTGTACTATTAAAAATGTACACATTACTGATATGTAGAGTGGTTTGGTTATAAATGGTTCAGTTTAGTGTGTTCACCTAGCAGTAAGTAGGTACCTGGGTGTTAGTTACCTTATACCTGATGTCACTGTTCACCTAGCAGTAAGAAGGTACCTGGGTGTTAGTCACCTTATACCTGCTGTCATCCAGGTACTTACTGCTAGGTGAACAGTAACAATAGTTACGTACTGTATTTTGTATCGTATAATATTTCAACAGACTCTGCATAACCAACAGACTCTGGTTCGGTCCTCAAACAAACCAGAGTCTGAACGATTTTGTTAAAAAAAAATTAACCCAGTCTTTGAAGGTTTTTCTGGAGTAGTCCGAACAACTTTGTCAGAAAAAACTGACCCGGTTTCCATGGTTTCAGTTATCCGCGGTTTACCCTAGCCTGAAAATAACCCTTAATTTTGCCTAATAATGACACCAAAGTGCAAAAGTAGGGATGCTGGCAGTTCTTCAGAGCCAAAGAGATGTCATGAAGTGCTTCCCATCAGTGAAAAAGTGATAATTCTCACTTACTGTTGGTAATTTATCAATTAAACTTTATCATAGGTATGTATGTAAACGAAAAATTGCTTAAATGTAGGGTTCGCAACTATCCACAGTTTCGGGTATCCATGAAGGTCTTGGAACGTATTCTCCGTGTATATGGGGCCCTACTGTATATAACTACTGTACCGAACTCATATTTATACCCCACAGAGTCGAGGTGCATAATAAAACTATAGAACTATTGTTACCTAACAGAATTTGGGGCCCAGTTCCTGGACCCATTATGTATGCTTCAGTAATCTTGCGACTGTCATCCACAAGATGAGTACAGTGGACCCCCGAGTTATGAACACCCCGGAAATCGTACAATTATGTAAGTATAATATTGTAAGTGCTTTTGTAAGTATATTTTTGGGGGTCTGAAATGGACTAACCTACTTGACATTATTTCTTAAGGGAGTAAATTCGTTCGGTAATGGCACTTGAGCAGGCTTCTGGAATGAATTTTGTTCGTTACTCGGGGTCCACTGTACATGTCTATTACATGACATAACTACCATATCAAACTCAATTTAATACCCCACAGAGAGTCGAGGATCTGTCGAGCTTCAGCAATGCGACAGCGGGATTTCTTGCAGCGTTCTTCTCGTCCCTTACCTTATGTCCAACTGAACTGGTCAAGTGTCGACTGCAAGCCATGAGAGAGGTTGATCTCAAGAACAATAAGGAGCCAGTAGGTTATTATACATTTACTGTATTTATCAGTGTCTTAATCAAAAACATACACTCATCCAAGTGACTATGTATAAAATTATATAGGGGCTTTCTGCGTGTACGCCCAAATGTCATTCACCTTTGTACAAATAAAGTACAGTGGACCCCCGGATTACGTCATTATTTCGTTCCAGAATGCTGTTCAAGTGCCGTTACTGAACAAATTTGTTCCCATAAGGAATAATGTAAATTAGATTAGTCCTTTTAGACCCCCAAAAATACTTACAAAAGCACTTACTAAAATACACTTACATAATTGTTCGAGTTTGGAGCAGTACGTAATCCGGGGGTCCACTGTACTACTATTACACCTAATTATTACTACAGGTTTGTGGAGTGTTACATTCATAGAGTTTGTGCACAACTAAAAACTAAATCATGGATTTGAGTCCTGGAGGTGGGAAGTACAGTACCTGCACTCTGAAGGATGGGTGAGGATGTTACAGCCCTGGAGGTGGGAAGTACAGTACCTGTACTCTGAAGGATGGGTGAGGATGTTACAGTCCTGGAGGTGGGAAGTACAGTACCTGCACTCTGAAGGATGGGTAAGGATGTTACAGTCCTGGAGGTGGGAAGTACGTGGACCCTCGGTTAACGAATACCCCGGAAATCGTGCAATTATGTAAGTATAATTTTTTAAGTTCTTGTGGAAGTGTATTTTTGGGGGTCTGAAATAGACTAACCTACGTGAAATTTTTCCTTAAGGGAGTAAATTCGTTCGGTAATGGCACTTGAGCAGACTTCAGGAGTGAAGTTTTTACGAAACTCGGGGGTCCACTGTACAGTGCCAGCACTCTGAAGGATGGGTGAGGATGTTACAGTCATGGAGGTGGGAAGTACAGTACTTGCACTCTGAAGGATGGGTGAGGATGTTACAGTCCTGGAGGTGGGAAGTACAGTGCCTGCACTCTGAAGGATGGGTGAGGATGTTACAGTCCTGGAGGTGGGAGGTACAATACTTGCACTCTGAAGGATGGGTGAGGATGTTACAGTCCTGGAGGTGGGAAGTACAGTGCCAGCACTCTGAAGGATGGGTAAGGATGTTACAGTCCTGGAGGTGGGAAGTACAGTGCCAGCACTCTGAAGGATGAGTGAGGATGTTACAGTCCTGGAGGTGGGAAGTACAGTGCCTGCACTCTGAAGGATGAGTAAGGATGTTACAGTCCTGGAGGTGGGAAGTACAGTGCCTGCACTCTGAAGGATGAGTGAGGATGTTACAGTCCTGGAGGTGGGAAGTACAGTGCCAGCACTCTGAAGCATGAGTGAGGATGTTAGTCTTGGAGGTGGGAAGTACAGTGCCTGCACTCTGAATGATGAGTGAGGATGTTACAGTCCTGGAGGTGGGAAGTACAGTACCTGCACTCTGAAAGATGAGTGAGAATGTTACAGTGCCTAAAGTGGGAAGTACAGTACCTGCACTCTGAAGGATGGGTGAGGATGTTACAGTCCTGAAAGTGGGAAGTACAGTACCTGCACTCTGCAGGCACTTAACCTATCCCAGCCCATCATAAATAAATACTTTATGTAAAAACTATGCATGCATTTGCTCAATATCATGAACTTAGTTAAAACATTATAATCAATATATACTTACTCTCAATATATGTAATCCTCTCAAATGTTAATCATTCCATTGTGTCAACTTTAGGTTAATAATCAAAACTGTAATTTCCTCTCTATCAACCTTATTAAAGCCATATAACATGATATAATAGAATATTCAATTTTCTTGTATTTATTGTAACTCACCTAATGACCATATGTACAATTACTGCAGTGTTATTGCCTCATTAATCTTAAATTAGTGTTAAGTTTGCCCGAAATGCTCTGCATATGAAGGGGCTTTTGACATGTACACCCGACTGTTACACTCCTTTGTACAAACGTCATATAACACACACATAGTACAGTACAGTGGTACCTCGAGTTACGATGGTCCTCAAAATCGCCCTTTTATGTAAGTTTATTTTTTTAAATGCTTTTGTAGGTATATTTTTGGGGGTGTAAAAGGACTAGTCTATTTTACATTATTCCTTATGGGGATAAATTCGTTTGGTAATGGCACTTGAACAGCATTCTCGAACGAAAAAATATCGTAACTCGAGGTACCACTGTATATACAAAAATAAACAAGGATAAAATTAAGAAACACTAAGAGCAATGTATGTAAATACTCAATGCAAAAAAAAATTTGTAAGATGAAAAACTTGGAATGTGTCTTGTTTGTAAGTCAAAAAACAGGAATGTGGCTTGTCCATCAAAAACCAGGAATGTGTCTCGTTTGCAAGTCAAGAAAACCAGGAATGTGTCTTGGTTGTAAGTCAAAAAACCAGGAATGTGGCTTGTTTGTAAGTCAAAAAACAGGAATGTGGCTTTTTTGTAAGTCAAAAAACAGGAATGTGGCTTTTTTGTAAGTAATAAAAACAGGAATGTGTCTTGTCTATCAAAAACCAGGAATGTGTCTCGTTTGCAAGTCAAAAAACCAGGAATGTGTCTCGTTTGCAAGTCAAAAAACCAGGAATGTGTCTTGGTTGTAAGTCAAAAAACCAGGAATGTGTCTTGGTTGTAAGTCAAAAAACCAGGAATGTCTCTTGGTTGTAAGTCAAAAAACCAGGAATGTGTCTTGGTTGTAAGTCAAAAAACCAGGAATGTGTCTTGGTTGTAAGTCAAAAAACCAGGAATGTGTCTTGGTTGTAAGTCAAAAAACCAGGAATGTGTCTTGGTTGTAAGTTGAAAAACCAAGAATGTGTCTCGTCTGAAAATAAAAAAACCAGGAATGTGTCTTGTGTATACATTTCATAATACAGCTTATGTACTGAATCATAAAAGGGAATTCTTCCACAGACACGTATTGGACCTTGGAAGCTCACCAGACAAATCTTGAAAGTGGAAGGGGCTCCAGGGCTGTTCAGAGGTTTGACCTCTACGTTTGCAAGAGAAATGCCTGGATACTTCTTCTTCTTTGGAGGTTATGAGGCAAGTAGATCTCTCCTGACTCCAGCCGGAAAAACGAAAGACGAAATTGGTAAGCTCAGTTTTGATTCAGTGTGTTTTCCTTGAAATATAATAAAAAAAGACTTGGATAGAAAGATAATTTGTATGATCTTGGTGTCGTCTTCATTATTTCTTGGATGCAGGATTGAGCCTCCAACACTGCTGACACTGAATGACCTCCATGGGCTTAGCGCTTCATATAATATAAAAAGGAAGTAAACACATAAAAATGCAATTTTGAATTCACTATTTCCTTTTCAAGTGAAAACTTTTTAAGCATAAATCCATCCACAGGTCCGTTGAGGACTATGTTATGTGGAGGGTTCGCTGGTGTCGTTCTGTGGGTGGCCATCTTCCCAGCAGATGTGGTCAAGTCGCGCATCCAGGTAGCAGGCTCGACTGAACCCATGTCCAAGGTGCTACTTGGAATCTTCAGAAATGAAGGTAAGACACAGTCAACCCTCAACGTAACCCACTAATAAGGGAATTCTCCGAGTGTCTTTTGAATCATAATGTTAAAATCCCCCAAAAAAGCACTAACATACTCTACTGTATACCTAATATAGTACTGTACACAATTTACATTTGTTTTTAACTCAGCAGCTGTCTCCTGCCAAGGCAGAGTGATCTGAAAAAGAAAACATTCACCATCATTCATTCATCCCCATCTTTCCAAAAATGTGCTAAAATTACAGTTCAGATGACCCTCTGACTGCAACATCCCAACCCTTCCTCCAGAGTGGAGGCACTGCCCTTCCCACCTCCACGACTCAAGCCTGGTTAACCAATTTCCTTTAATCCCTTCATATAAGTTACCTTGCTCACTCTCCAACAGTACATCCATTATAAAGCACAAAGCCCCATTCTTATACGTACTGCAATAAACATTGAAAATAAAAGATTTATTTAATATATTTCTCCATGGGAAGTGGAGAAGAATTCTTCCTCTGTAAGCCATGTATGTTGTAAGAGGCGACTAAAATTCTGGGAGTAAGGGGCAAGTAACCCCTTCTCCTGTATAAATTATTAGCTGTAAAGAGAAAAACTTTCAATTTTCTTTTTAGGTCACCTTGCCTTGGTGGGATACAGCTGGTGCATTGAAAAAAAGTTAATGTATACTCTGGTCGACCTTCAAAAAATTGTTAGTTACAGTGATCAAAGCTTGTGAATACAGAAGCGCATAAGTTTGTAGTGACGACTGAATAATTAAATAGTACAGTGATCCCTCGTGTTTCGGTCTGTCCGAATAACGGTTGTTTCGTGTAAAGGTTGCATTTTTCGGTCAATATTTTTCTCGTGTAGCGGTCTTTACTCGTGTAGCGGTCCGTACCAGACCTGTCCGCCTGCCTGCACTTGCGCGCCTCGGCGCGCAGGATGCGAGTCTAGCGTTGTTTACACTTGAGTAAACAATACCCAGCGCGCTCTTTCAAACATTCACAATACATTTGTTGTGTTTATTGTTGGTTTAGTGATTGTCACTGTGAAATAAGTCACCATGGGTCCAAAGAAGCTTCCTAATGGCACCCCTGTGGTAAAGAGAGTGAGGAACACCATCAAAGTGAAGAGAGAGATTGTAGAAAAATATGAGATTGGCGTACGTGTGAGTGAGCTTGCCAGGATGTACAACAAAAAACAATCTACTATCACCTCTATCCTGGCAAAGAGAACAGAAATCAAGGAAGCTAATGGTGCAAAAGGGGTTGATATGTTAACGAAAAATAGATCGAAAACAGTGGATGAGGTTGAGAAGTTGTTGGGGGTGTGGATCAATGAAAAGCAGATGGAGGGTGATAGTATTTCCACGACGATAATTTGTGAAAAGGCAAGGCAGTTGCACGCAGATCTTGTCAAGACAATACCTGGAACCAGTGCTGATGCGAGTGATTTTAAAGCCAGCAGAGGCTGGTTTGAGAGGTTTAAGAAATGTAGTGGCATACACAGTGTTGTGAGGCATGGTGAGGCAGCCAGCTCAGACAACTGTACAGCTGAAAAATTTGTGAGTGAATTTAAGGGGTTCATAGACACTGAAAAATTCGAACCCCAACAAGTGTTTAATTGTGATGAAACAGGCCTCTTTTGGAAGAAAATGCCAAAGAGGACCTTCATTACTCAGGAAGAAAAGGCACTGCCAGGACACAAGCCTATGAAAGACAGGCTAACTCTCATGATGTGTGCCAATGCCAGTGGTGATTTTAAAGTGAAGCCTTTACTGGTGTATCACGCAGAAAATCCCAGAGCCTTCAAGAAACACAATGTTAACAGGAATAATTTGTGTGTATTGGAAGGCTAACACTAATGCATGGGTCACTAAGGACATTTTCCTGGAATGGTTGACTGGAGTGTTTGGCCCTAGTGTGAAGAAATACCTCCTGGAAAAGAAATTGGGACTCAAGTGCCTCCTGGTACTGGACAATACTCCTGCTCATCCTCACAACTTGCAAGACTATTTGTCTGACAACTTCAATTTCATCACAGTGAAGTTCTTGCCTCCTAACACCACTCCTCTCATCCAGTCCATGGACCAGCAGGTCATTTGTAACTTCAAAAAACTGTACACCAAAGCAATGTTTCAAAGGTGCTTTGACATAACCTCAGTCTCTGAATTGACCCTAAGAGAGTTCTGGAAAGATCACTTCAATATCGTCCACTGCATAGGCCTTATAGGTAAGGCTTGGGAGGGAGTGACTTCCAGGACTTTGAACTCTGCTTGGAGACAATTGTGGCCGGATTGTGTTGAAAAGAGGGATTTTGAAGGATTTGAGGCTGACCCTGTGCCTGTTGTGGAAGATATTGTGGCATTGGGGAACAGCCTGGGGTTGGAGTTGAGTGGTGAGGATGTGGAAGAGTTGGTGGAGGAGCACAGGGTAGACCTAACCACTGAAGAGCTGCAACAGCTGGAACTGGAAGAGCATAAGACCAGAGTTGAGGCTATTGATTCACAGGAGGAAGAGGGAGTGAAGGAGGTCCCTTCTTCAGTGCTTAAGGACATGTGTTCAAAGTGGAATGAGTTTCAGACATTTGTTGAAAAACACCACCCTGAGTAAGCTGAAATAAGCCATCTCTGCAACCAGTTCAGTGACAGAGCCATGTTGCACTTAAGGAAAATGTTAGAGGCACCAGAAACAGAGGACTCTGGACAGTTATTTTGTGCGACAGGGTTCTAGTGACTCTCAAGCTGGTCCTAATGGTATTAAAAGACCAAGAAGGTAAGTAACCCCAGAGAGGGACTTGGTACCTGAAGTCCTTTTGGAGGGGAATTCTCCTTCCAAACAATGAGTGCTCCCTCCCCCTGTCCTCCTCCCTATCTTCCAGATGCAAGCAACTCTCTTCAATAAAGGTAAGTAAATGTTATTTTAAATGTTTAATTATAAATTTATTATACTTTATATATATATTTATAATTGTTTTTAATGTAGTATAGTTAATCTTTACAAAATAAATTTTTTGTGAATATTTTGATTTTGACAATTAATTGTATTTACATTATTTCTTATGGGAAATAAGGTTTGATTTAATTATTTCGTTTAGGTCTAGCCTGGAAGATTAAGACCGATAGTCGAGCACTTATTCTGTTTAGGTCAGCTCCTGGAAGCGATTAAGTCACGCTATACTTCAGAGAGTGAACCAATGTTAACTTTGGTCAGTCCTGGACCATCATCAAGTCACTGCTCAATACTTATCCAGAATGAACCAAAATTTATTACAGTGGACCCCCGGATTACGTACTGCTCCAAACTCGAACAATTATGTAAGTGTATTTTTGTAAGTACTTTTGCAAGTGTATTTTTGGTGTCTAAAAGGACTAATCTAATTTACATTATTCCTTATGGGAACAAATTCGTTTGGTAACGGTACTTGAACAGCATTCTGGAACGAATTAATAACATAAACCGGGGGTCCACTGTAATCTTAAGTTTGCCAGAAATGCTCTGCATATTAAGGGGCTTTCAGCATGTACACCCAAATGTCATTCACCTTTGTACAAACATATCAGGCTAAAATAAGTTTATCATTATCAAAGCTACTGTATTAGTGTGTTTTTTTGTGAATGCAATTGAAAAATTGCATCTGCCAAGTAGTCATTGAGGCTATAAACCTTGAATAGCTTTAAAAATAGGTTGGACAAGTACATGAGTGGGTGTGGGTGGATGTGAGTTGGACCTGCCTAGCATGGGCCAGTAGAGCTGCTGCAGTGCTCCTTCTTTCTTATGAAGACTTTTGCACATACTTTTCAATTTTGGATGTACTTTTTTACAAAAAAAATCACACTATATAAAGGTATACCTCTGTCACTCTGAATTTAAAGACATTATATATTATTTTTAACACATCGGTCATTTCCCAACAAGGCAAGGTGACCCATAAAAGAATCGCTTTTACCATCACTCACTCCATCACTGTCTTGTCAGAGGCACGCCTACACTACAGTTCAAAATTCTGTTTACAGGAATTCTGGCGTTGTACAATGGGCTGGGTCCGACTGTGTTGCGAACCTTCCCTGCCACGGGGGCGCTCTTTCTAGCGTACGAGGGAACCAAGAAACTTCTACACAACCTAATGGATTAATTTATTTTTGTTATACATTCTTATGTTGTTAAATTATAAACTAGTTTTTTATGACAGCATTGTAAAAAAAATTGTCTTCCTAGAAAATGATAAAGTATAATTGCCCTATTTTTTTTATTTATCCAAATTATCTGTACATTTGGAATGTCATATTTGCTGCCTTTAGAGTAGACATTTATTCATTGTAGCAGAGCCTTTTTAAATCTATAAGTGACTATAAGTGCACCCTACCATACGAATGAGAAAAAACAAACACAATACCATGACTGGAACAATACACAAATAACCCGCACATAGGAAAGAAAAACTGACAACATTTCAGTCCAATTAGGAACATTAACTAGTGTGACACAGACTAGTTAAGATACCATGACTGGAACAATACACAAATAACCCGCACATAGGAAAGAAAAACTGACAACATTTCAGTCCAATTAGGAACATTAACTAGTGTGACACAGACTAGTTAAGATCCAAGTTGAACCAAAGAGTCCTCATAGTATCTCTCTCCTATTTGTGTTTTTTTTTGTATACAAATGAGATGCGTTCCCAGTGTTTCAACTTACACACAAGACATTTGTAATGCTGAACACTATTATCCTCCAGAAAATATTGATAACAATGATACTGTGTGTCAAACATTTTCATAATGTCAGATCAAGATTCATAAAACATTTATTTTCTAAATATTACATCTCTTGGATCTCAATCATTACATGTGTCACCACACAGTATGGTGGACTGTCATAAGTTCGAGTCCTACTGTACCTAGAGAAAGCCCTTAATAGATTCCCTTGTCCATTACATTAGTACAGTAACATAATTTTTTAAATGTACATTGATATTATAATAAATAGGCTTTCAGTTAGAGATTTAAAAAGTCTTTAGTCATATTTAAGGCAGACTTAGACTAAACTATGAAGGTGGAGCATAAATGCACTTTCAAGTACAGTATATTTGTATTATGGTAGTCAGGGGGGAAATGTTAAACCCATACTATTATACACAGTAGACTATGGTAGATTAGGTAATCAGTCCCTCAGTTTAGAAGCTGATGTTGACCACTGTAGTACCTGTGCTTCTAGGCTGAGGGACTGATTACCTCATCTTTCACTGTCTTGTGTGTGTGTAGTTGTGCAAGACTGAGGCAGTGATACCCTCATCTGTAGTTTGTGTACCCCCAGAGCCTAGTCCTGGGCCAGGCTAGTCTGGTGTCATACAGCACATGGGCAACACAACACAACAAGGCACAATACCTGACTGGAACAATACACAAATAACCCCAAAAATAACGATGTTTGGGTCCGACTTGGACCAATGTGCAGGTTATTTGTGTAAGGCAACAGGTCCAAACCGAGAGTATGGTAACTCTGCCTAATTGAATCAAGAGCCTCCTACACCAGCATCAAGGTGCTCTGTGACTTCCTTTGGGCCTAAAACAGAATAAACTTTAATTTCACAAACTCAAGATTTATTATTACAATCAAAATCAAAACAAGGCGCTAAACCCACAAGAGTCATTGAACTCGAAATAAGCCATAATGAATAACTATCAATGAATAAACAGAAAAATGGACAGGGACCATAGTTCAAATCTCCGACTATTTCCATTTATGCAGTTCGAGTCGCCTTAAATTTGTGGGTTCTGATTCGACCTTACAAACATTTCTTGCTTTTCACTGGGGTATTTGGAAGTGGAGCTCTTTATCCCAGAAATTGCATCTACCCTTCTCTTCCTCAAATCAAATCTCATTTCCCAAATACTGTATGACCCTTGCATGCTTAGCAGTTCCCTATTACATACTATTATTATTATTATTTTGCAGCAAACTGGCCGTCTCCCACCAAGGCAGGGTGACCCATAAAAAGAAGAAACACTTTCATAATCATTCACTCCATCACTGTCTTACCAGAGGTGCACCTAGACTACAGTTCAAAACTCCAAATATCCCCACCTCTCCTTCAGCACCATCTCCTGTTAAGGCAGGGCAATACAGAAGAAAACACATTCACCATCATTCATTCAATCACCGTCTTTCCTGAGGTGTGCCGACATTGCAGTTCGATTATTTATCACATTCAAAAACATACGCTAAGCCTATACAAGTCATACATCTTCCCCATGAATGTACAGTACACAGTGATGTATGAAGAAGTAAGATCACATCAGCCATTACGATCTGACCTCAGTATACACCATCCTTCGAAGGGCTCTTGATCACAGGAATTGGAACTACCCTTCCCTTGGATCAAACCTGATTACCACCCATCCTCCAGGCATTACATACCTCCTATGGGTTTATCATTTCCCAAGAATCTATAAGAATTGCATATGATGATGATCCCAGTTCTTAAAAATTGTTACTCCACACAAATAATAATAATAGTAACAATAATAATAATAAAATAATAATTAACCAGTGATATTAAATATCTGCAGCAATTAAGCAAAAAAATTGGAAATTATCATCTGCTGATAAGGTGCTTGTGTTGGGGGCCTATCCTCCTTTCCTTGCAACAAACCTGATTCCCCCTCCATTCCCCAGATGCTGTATGACCCCGTATTTGTTTAGCACCTCTCCAATAATTATTATAATCACAAAGAAGTGCTAAACCCACTAGGGTCTCCCCAGTAATATAATAATTTGATGATTTGTGAACTAATCTATTTTCTTCCCTGCAAGTTGAAGATTGATCGAGGTTGTGGCAGTCCAGCGGAACTGTGTACATAGGACAGTCAATTTTCAATTCGGTGGATTTTGTTTTGTAATGAACGAAGCCTGTGGTTGGGCAACATTTGAGAGCGGCGGACAAGTTCATTAGATGCAGAATTGTCTGCTATTTTGACAGTGCTGGGTCAATTTTAATTTTTGGATTCATAGGATTAAATGCAAGATTGAAAATTGTTGGTTAAATCAGAGTTGTCCGCTAAATATCAGAATTGTTCATTAAACCAGAACTGTTCATGACTTTTACAGACAATTCTGAATTTAATGAACAAATCTTTAAATCCAGAATTGTTTATCAGATTTGTCCATTAAAATCAGAATTTTTCATTAATTCAAAACTGTCCTTAGGAATTTCTGGATTTAACAAAGTTTGTTAAATTGTGAATTGTTTACTATTTTTGGATTTAACAGACAGTTTGTTAAATTCAAAATTGTTCGTCAACATTACAATCGTGGAAAAAATATTCTTGAGGTTCTGATTCAACAGACAACTGGTTTTTAATGGACACCCCCCTCCCCCCTATTAATCTGTATTACAATCATAAGTGCTAAAACCACAAGGGTCACACTGTGCTGACTAATCGGTAAAATCAAGAGCGTTTGCATGGCAGCATCACGGTCAAATAAGGGCAACTCCTGCCCGTAACCGGCTGGAGGTGGGGCAGTACTCGGCGTACTCTTCCCAGGTGCAGCCAGCGGTGGTGCAGCACTCGGCGGTGATGGATGACGACTGACGTCGGCGGCGGTAGTGCCGTCCCTGGTGGTCCCTGACCCAGGTAGTCACGAATAAGTTGGCCTGGTGGACACTCAGAAAGGGAGACCTGTCAAGAAGAGAGCAGATTTAGATTGGGAATTGTATTATGAAAAGGAAAAGTATAGCCAGAGAAAATTTGATGAATGAAATAAAAGTACAATACTCGGCTATGTTTATTGACAAAATGTTGCACCGGTGCGTCAGTCTTTCTTAGTTGAATACACAGACAACTTCTGTACTGGAGACAGTGCAACAAGTGGTGAGGTAACTTTAAGGAGTGAATACCATTAATCAAGGCAAAGTTAATGAATGCCTTTAGTCAAAGTTAAGGGACTGATCACTTCCAATCAAAGCAACAGGACTGATCACTTTCAATCACGGCTTTGATATTAAACACCAAAATATCACCTCCCTTCTTCCACTGTCTCCGGTATAGAAGTCATCTCTGTATTCCACTGAAGTCTGCTGAACAGATTAACATTTTGTCAGAAATGATAACCAGGTATTGCACGTGTCCCACTGACCTATGTATATCTAGAGTGGATATACCTGTCCCAGACATTTTTGACCTGTATCTAGAGTGCACAACCTGTCTTGGACACTGTTTGATTTTTATCTAGAGTGCACATACCTGTCCTGGACACTGTTGATTTTTATCTAGAGTTCACATACCTGTCCTGGACACTTGGCTGACCAGTGTCAGTGGTTGGACTGGTCTGGATGGTAGCAGGGGAATGGTTCGCCAGAATTTCCCTCACTCTCTTCACTCTGTTGCTGATCTTACTGACGTGTTTCTCCCCTTCGACACGTCTCGCCCCTCCTGTATCTGTAACCAGTGACTAAGTGTGTAGAAAATGTTTTAGGTGTTTTACAGAAAAACCACCCACAGGATGGGTATGAGGTGCATAATAAAGATGCTACACTAACTTTAGAGAAATCAATTTTACAGGCTTAGTGCTGGCTATCTGACCTCAGCTTATTTCAAAACTCAGCCCGATCTATGGTATACTACCACCACCCAGGATGCCACCCATAACAATCGACAGCAGGTGTAAGGTGACTAACATCCAGGTACATACCTACTTACTACTAGGTGAACAGTGACAGCTGCCGCAGCAGGTACAAGGAAATACAGTGGACCCCCGAGTTTCGGTCATAATTCATTCCAGAAGGCTGTTCAAGTGCCATTACCGAACGAATTTGTTCCCTTAAGGAAAAATGTAAATTAGATTAGTCCTTTCAGAACCCCAAAAATACACATACAAAAGCATTTACAATATTAAACTTACATAATTGTTCGATTTCCGAGGTGACCGAAACTCGGGGGTCCACTGTATGCCCATTGTTTCAAAACATGTCGGGGATCGAACCCTGGACATTCAGTATGTGATCTGAATGCACTGATGGCAATGCTTTTTTTTTTTAGCACACTGGCCATCTCCCACCATGGCAGGGTGACCCAGAAAGAAAGTAGAAATACAGTAGTCCCACAATATCCGTGGGGGATAAGTTGCAAGAACTACAGTGGATATCTGAAACCATGGATAGTAGCAAACCCTATACACTGTATATAAGTCATTTTTCCTTTACATACATACCTATGATAAAGTTTAATTAAATTATACAAATTAAGTCTAGGATTAGCACTTTAAGCAAAATTAATGGTTATTTTTGAGCCAAATTAAACATTGGATAACTGAAACCACGGATAGCAAATTCGTGGATATGGGGACCCTCTGTACTTATGTTTATTTTTACTAAAATATGTATCAGCACTCACCATGAACTTGCAGACATATGTCTGTGCGGCGCTTGAAGACATGGTGGTACGGGGCTGGGCGTGGTGGTGCCAGGGACCGGCGGTACACGTCCTTGCCACAGATGGTGTCCAGGTTGTGTCGCAGCCTCGCCCGACACAGTGACAGTCTCTCCTTGCTCCACAGAGTCTGCCATTCTGTCTCTGTCCTGTACAATACACACACACACACACACACACACACACACAGTTACTAACCTATGTCTAGTTCTCAAGTATTAGTCTGTAAGCATTAGTACAGGTACAACATCGATTTTCCAGACCTTTGGTTCCAAAGCCTTTCTGGATTACTGATTTTTCTGCCTTTAAAGAGCGCAGTATTCATTGGTGTTGGGATTGGATAAGTGACGTACACTTTGCTGGTAAATACATTGCCGTGGAAATTTCAAATTCCTGCTTATAAATTTGTATGGTTCCGGACCATCAGTGTCCGGAAAATCAGTGTTGCACCTGTATTAGTCTGCCAGAAATGCACAGCATACTAGTGACTTTCTTTTATGCTTAACAATATTTCATTACATGTAAACTACATTTTGTATATTGCAGAAGAAATATAAAGATGTATTATAAGACATACATACACACACACACAAACAAGTGTATGCCAATAGAAACATTAATTTAACAGAAACAACTAATACAATATTCCCAGGAGGGAATAAGATACTGAGAAATGAAAGCAGAGGTAGATAAGTAGCTTAAATAATCAGCAACCAGTGGAACTTTACAGAGATTGTAGAAATAAGCCGCAGTGAAACAATTAGTGCATACACAATTAACACTGGAAGACCCAAAGTAACTGTCACAATGACTTAGGAGTCCACCACTAAAATGAACCCCAATAAACCAAGGTTGTGACTTGACCTGCTTTCAATCTGGCGAATCAGGTCAGACTCGAGGGCCCAGGTAGTTGAGCCAAGAACAAACATGGCCGTCAGTGCCAGCATCACCTGCGGAGAATAATAATAATACATGTAATAATAATAATAATCTTTATTTGTACCAGTAGATGGTACAACTTATACAGACCATACCTGACATCAATGACATACTATATAGAAAGGCCCTGGTTATGTAGAGAATTTCCCACAACTTAGGTTAATTTTGTCCCCGAGGATGCCACCCACACCAGTCCACTAACACCCTGGTACCTACTTAGGAATACAACCTCAGGTTCAGTGGCCTGTTAACCTGAGTGTAAGGAAGCTTGGAGCAAAGACACAGTAAGTGTATTGAAATTGTTCTTCAAATCAGCTAGATTAATTCACTTTATCTTCCTTCACCAGATTGATTTAAGACTTGTTTTCCTTCACAAGTATAACAAGTGATATTTACACCTATGTAACTATATCAGGTAGTGTTTGGCACCAGTTGTCTGTAGAGCGCCAAAAGAACTTTCCACAACCACTCTATGCAGAATTCCAAGACAAACTGCAGTGGTAACCGCACCTTTGTCATTGTTAACGCATTATTGGCAACCGAGTCGTTGATTTGATGATGGGCTCACCAACTGTGTACCTGGTTGAGAGCCTGTGGTGTACATGCTCGTAGTTAATACTGCATCAGTGAACATGGACGTAGGTGTGAACATGCAATGTTTACCCATGTTGGTAACCTGGGCACCAGTGAGAGCATTTCCAGCGGAACCTAAGTGACCATGACTAGCTAGCTAAACTCAGTTCTACGAAACCGCTCATTATAAGCACTAAACAGCATTACTATTGTTACCAAGGTTGAATATACGTAGTTCATTACCACTGTACTTTACCTGGAGTCTACCTGGAGAGAATTCCAGGGGTCAACGCCCCCGCGGCCCGGTCCGTGACCAGGCCTCTTGTTGGACCAGAGCCTGATCAACCAGGCTGTTACTGCTGGCCGCACGCAGTCCAACGTACGAACCACAGCCCGGCTGATCAGGTACCGACTTGAGGTGCCTGTCCAGTGCCTGCTTGAAGACAGCCAGGGGCTTGTTGGTAATCCCCCTGATGTATGCTGGGAGGCAGTTGAACAATCTTGGGCCCCTCACACTTATTGTGTTGTCCCTCAACGTGCTAGTGGCACCCCTGCTCTTCATTGGGGGAATGTTACATCGCCTGCCGAGTCTTTTGCTTTCGTAGGGAGTGATTTTTGTGTGCAAGTTTGGTACTAAGCCCTCGAGAATTTTCCATGTGTATATAATAATGTATCTCTCCCGCCTGCGTTCTAGAGAGTACAGGTTTAGGAACTTCAAGCGTTCCCAGTAGTTGAGGTGGTTTATCGCACTTATGCGTGCCGTGAAGGTTCTCTGCACATTTTCAAGGTCAGCAATTTCACCCGCCTTGAAAGGTGCAGTTAGTGTGCAGCAATATTCCAGCCTAGATAGAACAAGCGATCTGTAAAGTGTCAACATGGGCTTGGCATCCCTGGTTTTGAAGGTTCTCATTATCCATCCTGTCATTTTCCGAGCAGATGCAATTGCTACATTGTTATGGTCCTTGAAGGTGAGATCCTCTGACATGAACACTCCCAGGTCTTTGACATTAGTTTTTCGCTCTATTGTGTGGTTGGAATTAGTTTTGTACTCCGATGAGATTTTAATTTCTTCACGTTTTCCGTATCTGAGTAATTGAAATTTCTCATCATTGAACTTCATATTGTTTTCTGCAGCCCATTTAAAGATTTGGTTTATGTCTGCTTGGAGTCTTGCAGTGTCTTCAACGGTGGACACTGTCATACAGATTCGGGTGTCATCTGCAAAGGAAGACACAGCACTGTGGCTTATATCCCTGTCAATGTCTGATATGAGGATGAGGAATAGGATGGGAGCAAGTACTGTGCCTTGTGGAACAGAGCTTTTCACAGTAGCTCAGTAAACACAAATGTTGAGGTCAAGTCCCTGGACCCATGTGCCTCTATATTTCTTTTAATTTACATTCATACCATAGGTTAAAAGTGTAAAGAGAGACAGACACATACACAGAAGAGGTATGATAAAGCTCATGGAGCAGGGAGTGTGACCCAGTAGCGACCAGTGAAGAGGCTGCAGCATATGGGCGCCTGGCAAACCTGAGTGAGGAATCATTCACGACATTGTACACCGTGTATGTTAGGCGCATACTGGAGTATGTAGCACCAGTATTTAACCCACTTAGTCAAACAAGTCAACAAATTGGAGAAGTAGCAAAAGTTGGCAACAAGATTAGTCACGGAACTGAAGGGTTTGTCTTACGAGGAGAGATTAAGGGAACTCAACCTGATGACACTAGAGGATATGAGGGATAGGGAGGACATGATAACGACGCATAAAATACTGAGAGGAATTGACAAGGTGGACAGGGCTCGAATGTTTCTGAGATGGGATACAGGAACAGATGAGTCATAGGGATGTTAGGAAGTGTTTCTTTAGCCTTAGAGTTGTCAGGATGTGGAATAATCTGGAGAGTGAAGTAGTGGAGGAAAATTCCATATATAGTTTTAAGAAGAGGTATGATAAAGCTCATGGAGCAGGGAGAGAGTGACTTAGTACCGACCAGTGAAGAGGCGGGGGCCAGGAGCTGTGAATCGACCCCTGCAACCACATATAGGTACTCACCTAGTTGTACTCACCTAGTTGTGGTTGCAGGGGTCGAGTCGTAGCTCCTGGCCCCGCCTCTTCACTGGCCGCTACTGGGTCACTCCCTGCACGATGAGCTTTATCATACCTCTTCTTAAAGCTATGTATGGAACCTGCCTCCACTACATCGCTTCCCAAACTATTCCACTTCCCGACCACTCTGTGACTGAAGAAATACTTCCTAACATCCCTGTGATTCATCTGAGTCTTCAACTTCCAACTATGTCCCCTTGTTGCTGTGTCCCATCTCTGGAACATTCTGTCTCTGTCCACCTTGTCTATTCCTCTCAGTATTTTATATGTCGTTATCATATCCCCCCTATCTCTCCTGTCCTTCAGTGTCGTCAGGTCGATTTCCCTTAACCTCTCCTCGTAGAACATACCCCCTTAGCTCCAGGACTAGTCTTGTTGCAAACCTTTGCACTTTCTCTTAGCTTCTTTACATGCTTGGCTAGGTGTGGGTTCCAAACTGGTGCATCAACCAAAGGTGAGTACACACGTCAGGCCCATACTAGAATATGCAGCACCAGTCTGGAACCCACACCTGGTCAAGCACGTAAAGAAACTAGAGAAAGTGCAAAGGTTTGCGACAAGGTTAGTTCCACAACTCAGGGGTCTGTCCTATGAAGAAAGGTTGAGGGAAATAGGACTAACAACACTGGAGGAAAGAAGGGTCAGAGGAGACATGATAACGACATACAAAATACTGCGGGGAATTGACAAGGTAGATAGTGACAGGATGTTCCAGAGAGGGAACACAGAAACAAGGGGACACAACTGGAAGCTGAAGACTCAGATGAGTCAAAGGGATGTTAGGAAGCATTTCTTCAGCCACAGAGTAGTCAGGAAGTGGAATAGTCTAGAGAAAGATATAGTGGAGGCAGGAACCATACATAGTTTTAAGACAAGGTATGATAAAGCTCATGGAGCAGGGAGAGCAGAGACCCAGTAGCAGACAGCGAAGAGGCGGGGCCAGGAGCTGAGTCTCGACCCCTGCAACCACAATTAGGTGAGTACAATTAGGTGAGTACACACACACACACACACAACCGAGGAAGAAGTGAAGAGGCTACTAAGTGAGCTAGATACCTCAAAGACGATGAGGCCGGATCACATCTCTCCATGGGTCCTGAGAGAGGGAGCAGAGGCGCTATGTGTACCCCTAACAACAATATTCAACACATCTATCGAAACAGGGAGATTACCTGAGGTATGGAAGACGGCAAATGTAGTCCCAATTTTTAAAAAAAGGAGACAGACATGAAGCACTAAACTACAGACCAGTGTCACTGACGTGTATAGTATGCAAAGTCATGGAGAAGATTATCAGGAGAAGAGTGGTGGAGCACCTAGAATGAATGAGCTCATCAACGACGGCCAACACGGTTTCAGGGATGGGAAATCCTGTGTCACAAACCTACTGGAGTTCTATGACAGGGTGACAGCAGTAAGACAAGAAAGGGAGGGGTGGGTATATTGCATTCTCTTCGGCTGTACGAAGGCGTTTGACACAGTTCCACACAAGAGATTAGTGCAAAAGCTGGAGGACCAGGCAGGGATAACAGGGAAGGCACTCCACTGGATTAGGGAATACCTCTCAGGAAGACAGTAGTGAGTCATGGTACGTGGCGAGGTGTCAGTGTGGGCGCCGGTGATGAGTGGGGTTCCACAGGGGTCAGTCCTAGGACCGGTGCTGTTTCTGGTATTTGTGAACAACATGACAGAAGGAATAGACTCCAAAGTGTCCCTGTTTGCAGATGATGTGAAGTTGATGAGAAGAATTCAATCAAACGAGGACTAGGCAGAACTACAGAGGGATCTGGACAGGCTGCAAGCCTGGTCCAGCAACTGGCTTCTGAAGTTCAACCCCACCAAGTGCAAAGACATGAAGATTGGGAAGGGCAAAGAAGACCGCAGATAGAGTACAGTCTAGGGGACCAGAGACTACAAACCTCACTCAAGGAAAAGGATCTTGGGGTGAGTATAACACAGGACACATCTCCTGAGGCGCACATCATCCAAATAACTGCTGCAGCATATGGGCGCCTAGCAAACCTAAGAACAGCATTCCGACATCTTAATAAGGAATCGTTCAGGACCCTGTACACTGTGTACTTTAGGCCCATACTGGAGTATGCAGCACCAATTTGGAAACCACATCTAGCCAAGCACGTAAAGAAACTAGAGAAAGTGCAAAGGCTTGCAAGAAGACTAGTCCCGGAGCTCTAAGGGGCATGCCCTATGAGGAGAGGTTAAGGGAAATCGACCTGACGACACTGGAGGACAGGAGAGAAAGGGGGGATATGATAACATATAAAATACTGAAAGGAATCGACAAGGTGGACAAAGACAGGATGTTCCAGAGATGGGACACAGACACAAGGGTTCACAGTTGGAAGTTGAAGACTCAGATGAATCACAGGGATGTTAGGAAGTATTTCTTCAGTCACAGAGTGGTCAGGAAGTGGAGCAGTCTGGAAAGTGATGCAGTGGAGGCAGGAACCATGCATAGCTTTAAGCAGGGGTCGAGTCAGGAGCTATGAATCGACCCCTGCAACCACAAATAGGAGAGTACACACACTACCAGGTCCACACACACTACCAGGTCCACACATACTACCAGGTCCACACATACTACCAGGTCCACACATACTACCAGGTCCACACATACTACCAGGTCCACACACTACCAGGTCCTCCCACACTGCCAGGTCCACACACACTACCAGGTCCACACACACTACCAGGTCAACACACACTACTAGGTCCACACACACTACCAGGTCCACACACACTACCAGGTCCACACATACTACCAGGTCCACACACACTACCAGGTCCACACACACTACCAGGTCCTCCCACACTACCAGGTCCACACACTTGTACTGGAAAACCTCATGCATCAACATGTCAAGGACACTACCAGAGAAAGAGGGGAGGATGAACCAGCAAGACTGGACCTCGTGTTCACCCTGAGCAGTTCAGACATTGAGGACATCACATACAATAGGCCCGTGGGAGCTAGTGACCACGTGGTTCTGAGCTTTGAATACATAGAGTTTCAAGTGGAGAGGGTAACAGGAGATGAATGGGCAAAGCCGAACTATAAAAAGGGGCACTACACAGTTATAAGGAACTTCCTGCAGGAGGTTCAGTGGGACAGAGAATTGGTAGAAAAGTCAGTAAACGAAATGATGGAATACGTAACAACAAAATGCAAGGAGGCAGAGGATAGGTTTGTTCCCAAGGGCAACAGAAATAATGGGAAGACCAGAACGAGCCCTTGGTTTACCCGAAGGTGTAGGGAGGCAAAGACTAAGTGCGCTAAAGAGTGGAAAAAGTACAGAAGGCAAAGGACCCAGGAAAATAAGGAGATTAGTCGAAGAGCCAGAAACGAGTATGCACAGATAAGGAGGGAGGCCCAGCGACAGTACGAAAATGACATAGCATCAAAAGTCAAGTCTGACCAGAAACTGCTGTATAGTCACATTAGGAGGAAGACAACAGTCAAAGACCAGGTGATCAGGCTGAGGAAAGAAGATGGGGAACTCACAAGAAACCATCAAGAGGTATGTGAGGAACTCAACACGAGATTTAAGGAGGTATTTACAGTGGAGACAGGAAGGACTCTGGGAAGACAGTACAGAGGGGGACACCAACAAGGAATATACCAACAAGTGTTGGATGACATACACACAACTGAGGAGGAGGTGAAGAAGCTGCTCAGTGACCTTGATACCTCAAAGGCGATGGGACCGGATATCTCCCCGTGGGTCCTTAGAGAAGGAGCAGAGACGCTGTGTGTGCCACTAACAACAATCTTCAACACTTCCCTTGAAACTGGGCAACTACCTGAGGTATGGAAGACGGCAAATGTAGTTCCTATTTTTAAGAAAGGAGACAGAAACGAGGCACTAAACTATAGACCAGTGTCACTGACATGTATAGTATGCAAAGTCATAGAGAAGATTATCAGGAAGAGAGTGGTGGAGCACCTAGAATGGAACAAGATTATAAACGACAACCAGCACAGATTCAGGGAAGGCAATTCCTGTGTCACAAACCTTCTGGAGTTTTACGACAAGGTAACAGAAATAAGACACGAGAGAGAGAGGTGGGTTGACTGGATTTTCTTGGACTGCAAGAAGGCCTTCCACACAGTTCCCAACAGGAGATTAGTGCAGAAGCTAGAGGATCAGGCACGTATAACAGGAAGGGCACTGCAATGGATCAAAGAATACATGACAGGGAGGCACCAACGAGTCATGATACGAGATGAGGTATTACAATGGGCGCCTGTGACGAGCGGGGTTCCACAGGGGTCAGTCCTAGGACCAGTGCTGTTCTTGGTATATGTGAATGACATGACGGTAGAGATAAACTCAGAAGTGTCCCTGTTCACAGATGATGTGAAGTTAATGAGAAGAATCAAATCAGATGAGGATCAAGCAGGACTACAAAGCGACCTGGACAGGCTGGACACCTGGTCCACCAACTGGCTACTAGAATTTAACCCCGTCAAATGTAAAGTCATGAAGATCGGGGAAGGGCAAAGAAGACCGCAGACTGAGTATATGGTAGGTGGCCAAAAACTGCAAATCTCACTCAAGGAGAAAGATCTTGGGGTGAATATAACACCGAGCACGTCTCCAGAAGCACACATCAACCAGATAACTGCTGCAGCATATGGGCGACTGGCAAACCTGAGAATAGCGTTCCGATACCATAGTAAGGAATCGTTCAAGACACTGTACACAGTGTACGTCAGGCCCATACTGGAGTATGCAGCACCAGTTTGGAACCCACACCTGGTCAAGCACGTCAAGAAATTAGAGAAAGTGCAAAGCTTTGCAACAAGGCTAGTTCCCGAGCTAAGGGGATTGTCCTACGAAGAAAGGTTAAGGGAAATCGGCCTGACGACACTAGAGGACAGGAGGGTTAGGGGAGACATGATAACGATATACCAAATACTTTGTGGAATAGATAAAGTGGACAGAGACAGGATGTTGCAGAGATGGGACACAGAAACAAGGGGTCACAATTGGAAGTTGAAGACTCCTATGAGTCAAAGGGATGTTAGGAAGTACTTCTTCAGTCACAGAGTTGTCAGGAAGTGGAATAGTCTAGCAAGTGATGTAGTGGAGGCAGGAACCATACATAGCTTTAAGACGAGGTATGATAAAGCTCATGGAGCAGGGAGAAAGAGAGAGGACATAGTAGCGGTCAGTGAAGAGGCGGAGCCAGGAGCTAAGTCTCGATTCTTGCAAACACAATTAGGTGAGTACACACTACCAGGTCCACACACACTACCAGGTCCACACACACTACCAGGTCCACACACACTACCAGGTCCACACACACTACCAGGTCCACACACACTACCAGGTCCACCCACACTACCAGGTCCTCCCACACTACCAGGTCCACACACCTCATGCATCAACATGTTAGAGACACTACCAGAGAGAGAGGGGAGGATGATCCAGCAAGACTGGATCTAGTATTCACCTTACGTAGTTCGGACATCGAGGATATCACGTATGAAAGGCCTCTTGGAGCTAGTGATCATTTGGTTCTGTGTTTTGATTATATAGTTGAGCTACAAGTGGAGAGGGGAGCAGGAATAGGAAGGGAGAAACGAAACTACAAAAGGGTGGACTACAAAGGCATGAGGAACTTCCTACAAGACGTTCAGTGGGAGAGAGAATTGGCAGGAAAACCAGTAAAAGAAATGATGGAATATGTGACAACCAAATGCAAAGAAGCAGAGGAGAGGTTTATCCCCAAGGGAAACAGAAGTAATGGGAAGACCAGAACGAGTCCTTGGTTCACCCAGAGGTGTAGGGAGGCAAAAACTAAGTGTAATAGAGAATGGAAAAAGTACAGAAGACAAAGGACCCAGGAAAATAAAGAGATTAGCTGAAGAGCAAGAAACGAATATGCACAGGTAAGAAGGGAGGCTCAGCGACAATACGAAAATGATATAGCATCAAAAGTCAAGTCTGACCCGAAGCTGTTGTATAGCCACATCAGGAGGAAAACAACAGTCAAGGACCAGGTAATCAGGCTGAGGAAGGAAGGTGGGGAGTTCACAAGAAACGACCAAGAGGTATGTGAGGAGCTCAACATAAGATTTAAAGAAGTCTTTACAGAGGAGACAGGAAGGACTCCAGGAATTCAGAATAGGGAGGTATACCAACAAGTGCTTAATGAAATACACACAACCGAGGAGGAGGTGAAGAAGCTGCTATGTGAACTCGATACCTCAAAAGCGGTGGGACCTGACAACATTTCTCCGTGGGTCCTTAGAGAGGGAGCAGAGATGTTGTGTGTGCCACTAACAAAAATCTTCAACACATCCATTGAAACTGGGCAACTACCTAAGGTGTGGAAGATGGCAAATGTAGTCCCAATTATTAAGAAAGGAGACAGACATGATGCATTAAATTACAGACCTGTGTCACTGACGTGTATAGTATGCAAAGTCATGGAGACGATCATCAGGAGGAGAGTGGTGGAGCACCTAGAAAGACACAAGCTTATAAACGACAACCAGCACGGTTTCAGGGAAGGAAAATCCTGTGTCACAAACCTACAAGGTAACAGAAGTAAGACACGAGAGAGAGGGGTGGATAGACTGCATTTTCTTGGACTGCAAGAAGGCGTTCAACACAGTTCCTCACAAGAGGTTAATGCAAAAGCTAGAGGATCAGGCACACGTAACAGGAAAGGCACTGCAATGGATCAGAGAATATCTGACAGGGAAATCGACCTGACGACTCTGGAGGACAGGAGAGATAGGGGGGACATGATAACAACATATAAGATACTGAGAGGAATTGACAAGGTGGACAAAGACAGAATGTTCCAGAGATTAGACACAGCAACAAGGGGACACAGTTGGAAGTTGAAGACTCAGATGAAACACAGGGATGTTAGGAAGTATTTCTTCAGTCACAGAGAGGTCGGGAAGTGGAATAGTTTGGGAAGCGATGTAGTGGAGGCAGGTTCCATACATAGCTTTAAGAAGAGGTATGATAAAGCTCATGGCGCAGGGAAAGTGACCCAGTAGCGGCCAGTGAAGAGGTGGGGCCAGGAGCTATGAATCGACCCCTGCAACCACAACTAGGTGAGTACACACTACCAGGTCCACACACACTACCAGGTCCACCACACTACCAGGTCCTCCCACAGGAAGGGGAAACTCAGATCTGAGAGATTAGGAGAGATTCCAAAACATCTTTAAATTCACGTTCGTAACGTCAGTAGAAAGAATATAATCGAAGGTAAACACAATACAGACAGACAGACAGACATACAGACACACGCAGACAGACAGACACAGACAGACAGACACAGACAGACAGACACAGACAGACACAGACAGACAGACACAGACAGACATAGACAGACACAGACACAGACAGACACAGACAGACACAGAGAGACAGACAGACACAGTCAGAATCCTACACACACACAGTGTGTGTAGGATTAGATTTTAGATTTTGCCACCGAAGTGGCTAGTTTATTGTGTACTCCATATCCATCCTGTGGACGGTAGCGCAAGAGCATATGGATACACAGTAGGCCTAGGAACTAGGCCCCAAAAGGGTTAACAATTGTACATTTGGATTTATATCTACATTTCACTTATCTGTTACAAGCAAATTTAGGGAATTTGCTTATTATATCTGGTATCTTATTTTCATTAATAAGATATCTTGACATGTCACATAGGTTATTATACTATCTATCTCTATATTCCTCAATAAGTGCACAATTCAGCACATAGTGTTCAAGACAGTGACCATATGCCTGATCACATAATTTGCATTTAGTTTGATCATCATCTGTGTGTCTCCCAAACTGCCAGAAGTACTTGTAGCCAAGCTTAATCCTGGCAAATACAACATCAGTCAGTACTTGTAGCCAAGCCTAACCCTGGCCACTACATCAGTCAGTACTTGTAGCCAAGCCTAAGCCTGGCCACTACAACATCAGTCAGTACTTGTAGCCAAGCCTAAGCCTGGCCACTACAACATCAGTCAGTACTTGTAACCAAGCCTAAGCCTGGCCACTACAGCATCAGCCAGTACTTGCAACCAAGCCTAAGCCTGGCCACTACAACATCAATCAGTACTTGAAACTAAGCCTAAGCCTGGCCACTACAACATCAGTCAGTACTTGTAGCCAAGCCTAAGCCTGGCCACTACAACATCAGTCAGTCAGTGTTCACATTGCAAGTTGCTCCATAAACATACTTATCTATGTTCATGTTATCATAGTGGGTTATAGATCTACTCAGGCTTCTAACTGCATTCCTATAGCAATCATTTTCATTATTTATTTCTCCTAATATTATTCCTAATGCTAGACACAGATATACCAAAGTTATATTCTACATTCTCCTTCTGGGTGATCTTCTTGGCTAACATATCAACTTTATCATGAAGGAGTAATCCAATGTGTGATGGAATCCATAGCAATTGTACATTAATTCCTTTGTCCCGGATTTTTGAGTATCTATACCTGGCTTCTCCGGTATTATTATTATTATAATCAAATAGAAGCGCTAAACCACAGGGGTTATACAGCGCACCTGGCTTCTCCAATGAGCATGTTGTTAGAGTCATTATATGAGTCAAGAGCCTTCAGTGATGACATAGAATCAGTAATGATGATGATAGAGTCAAGCTCAGTGTCATTTAGTGCCATTAGGATTGCAAACAATTCAGTTTGCAGTGTAGACGCCCAGTTGTTAATTCTTATGCCTAGTTCAACAAATTTATTATTGTTCTTAACTAGGGAGGTGGCAACTAAGAGCAGATGCAGCCCTGCCAGAAGACTTCTGTTTAGATCCATCAGTGTATATAACTTGTGATAACTTATTACTACCAGCTAGGCCAGAAATTTCTTTTTGAACAGTTGCTTTAACAAGTGATTTAAGGAAGCCAAGAATAATTCTGAGAGCTTCATTTTGCATTAACTCCAAGGGTCGGAGAGACCTTTCTCGAGCTAATATCAACATGGGAGCAGCATAATCAATTAAGGACCTAATATAGGCTATGTACATCATTCTTACGATTCTCACATTAGCACCATAGTTGGGGTTGTAGCCAGCAACAGCTTTAAGAGCATTTAGTCTATCTTTGCATTTTTTATTTAGTTGTGGTATAGTGGATTTGGTAAAGGGTACATCTACACCAAGATATCTGTAAGTTTTAACGTAGCTAATGTTTTCACCCTGCAAATAGA
This sequence comes from Cherax destructor, assembly GCA_009830355.1. Classification (NCBI taxonomy): domain Eukaryota; kingdom Metazoa; phylum Arthropoda; class Malacostraca; order Decapoda; family Parastacidae; genus Cherax; species Cherax destructor. The sequence goes on from WNWK01014028.1 coordinate 44,802, forward strand.
TGGGTGGGGGATGTCGTTTGCTTGTTAATATCTTTGTTTTAGAGGAAGACATTACGAGGCCTAGTTAGTTAGTTTAATATCTTTATCATGCACCCCATACCCATCCTGTGGGCGGTAGTCAACAGATTACAGAAGTACATAATGGGTCCAGGGACTGGGCCTCAAAGTTTGATAGCTAGGCAAGTTACAAAGGTAATGAACTCAGGTAGATCTGGTCACAATCATGACAGGTTACAAAGGCCTAGTCGATTACAAATTGCTTGAACTTCATTAAGAACGGTACTCATCTTCTTATGCCCTGTTGTATGGATCATGATGTCATCAGCATAGCTCATAGCTATACGTTTAGGTGAGGTAGGTAGAGCATTTAGGAGAGCATTAATCAGAATATTAAATAGCATGGGACTGAGAACTCCTCCCTGCAGTGTACCTAGGGACATTTCTTTAGACTCGCTTCTAAAGCCTTGGTAGAGGACAGAGGATACTCTGACAGGTATCCTATTATACAGCAGAGTAGGCTACCACCAATATTCATTTTGGCTAGTTCATGTAGTATAACAGTTCTGTTCGCGAAATCAAATGCAGATTTTAGATCAAGAAATGTGGTAAAACTAGTAGAGGGTGTGAGGTGAGAAAGGTGGAGATACAATTCTATATTACAGTCTGTTAAGTATCATTCTTTCAAAAATTTTACAAAGACAACTAGTTAAGGAGATCGGTCTAAATGTATCAGGCAATGAGACTATTGGTCCAGGAAGTAGGAAGAACTCCCTAAATGTAACTGGTATTATACAGTGTGTGTAGGGTGGAAAACTAGAGGGAAAAAACATTAAATGATGGAACACATGACCACAAAGTGCACGAATTCAGGAGTTGCAGTTCGTACGAAATGACAACAGAAACAACGAGAAGACAAGACCATGGTTTACCCGGAGGAGAGAAACAACGGGAAGACAAGACCATGGTTTACCCGGAGGTGTAGAAACAACGGGAAGACAAGCTCATGGTTTACCCGGAGGTGTAGAAACAACGGGAAGACAAGCTCATGGTTCACCCGGAGGTGTAGAAACAACGGGAAGACAAGCTCATGGTTTACCCGGAGGTGTAGAAACAACGGGAAGACAAGCTCATGGTTTACCCGGAGGTGTAGAAACAACGGGAAGACAAGCTCATGGTTTACCCAGAGGTGTAGAAACAACGGGAAGACAAGCTCATGGTTCACCCGGTGTAGAAACAACGGGAAGACCAGCTCATGGTTCACCCGGAGGTGTAGAAACAACGGGAAGACAAGCTCATGGTTCACCCGGAGGTGTAGAAACAACGGGAAGACAAGCTCATGGTTCACTCATAGGTGTAGAAACAACGGGAAGACAAGCTCATGGTTTACCCGGAGGTGTAGAAACAACGGGAAGACAAGCTCTTGGTTTACCCGGAGGTGTAGAAACAACGGGAAGACAAGCTCATGGTTCACCCGGAGGTGTAGAAACAATGGGAAGACAAGCTATTGGTTCACCCGGAGGTGTAGAAACAACGGGAAGACAAGCTCATGGTTCACCCTGAGGTGTAGAAACAACGGGAAGACAAGCTCTTGGTTCAACCGGAGGTGTAGAAACAACGGGAAGACAAGCTCATGGTTTACCCGGAGGTGTAGAAACAATGGGAAGACAAGCTCTTGGTTCACCCGGAGGTGTAGAAACAACGGGAAGACAAGCTCATGGTTTACCCGGAGGTGTAGAAACAACGGGAAGACAAGCTCTTGGTTCACCCGGAGGTGTAGAAACAACGGGAAGACAAGCTCATGGTTTACCCGGAGGTGTAGAAACAACGGGAAGACAAGCTCTTGGTTCACCCGGAGGTGTAGAAACAACGGGAAGACAAGCTCTTGGTTCACCCGGAGGTGTAGAAACAACGGGAAGACAAGCTCTTGGTTCACCCGGAGGTGTAGAAACAACGGGAAGACAAGCTCTTGGTTCACCCGGAGGTGTAGAAACAACGGGAAGACAAGCTCTTGGTTCACCCGGAGGTGTAGAAACAACGGGAAGACAAGCTCATGGTTCACCCGGAGGTGTAGAAACAACGGGAAGACAAGCTCTTGGTTCACCCGGAGGTGTAGAAACAACGGGAAGACAAGCTCATGGTTTACCCGGAGGTGTAGAAACAACGGGAAGACAAGACCATGGTTTACCCGGAGGTGTAGAAACAACGGGAAGACGAGCTCATAGTTTACCCGGAGGTGTAGAAACAACAGGAAGACAAGACTATGGTTCACCCGGAGGTGTAGAAACAACGGGAAGACAAGCTCATGGTTCACCCGGAGGTGTAGAAACAACAGGAAGACAAGCTCATGGTTTACCCTGAGGTGTAGAAACAACGGGAAGACAAGCTCTTGGTTCACCCGGTGTAGAAACAAGGGGAAGACAAGCTCATGGTTCACCCGGAGGTGTAGAAACAACGGGAAGACAAGCTCATGGTTCACCCAGAGGTGTAGAAACAACGGGAAGACAAGCTCATGGTTTACCCGGAGGTGTAGAAACAACGGGAAGACAAGCTCTTGGTTCACCCGGAGGTGTAGAAACAACAGGAAGACAAGCTCATGGTTCACCCGGAGGTGTAGAAACAACGGGAAGACAAGCTCATGGTTTACCCAGGTGTAGCAACGGAAACAAGCTATGGTTTACCCGGAGGTGTGAAACAACGGAAGACAAGCCATGGTTTACCCAGGAGGTAGAAACAACAGGAAGACAAGCTCATGGTTTACCCGGAGGTGTAGAAACAAAGGGAAGACAGCTCATGGTTTACCCGAGGGTAGAAACAACGGAAGACAAGCTCATGGTTCAACTCCGGAACAACCAGGTTGTTAGAAACAACGGGAAGGCCAGCTATGGTTACCAGGTGTCCGGACATTTACCCGGAGGTGTGAAACAACGGAAGACAAGCTCATGGTTCACCCGGAGGTGTAGAAACAACGGAAGACAAGCTCATGGTTACCCGGAGGTGTAGAAACAACGGAAGACAAGCCATGGTTACCCGGAGGTGTAGAAACAACGGGAAGACAAGCTCTGGTTACCGAGGTGTGAACAACGGGAAGACAAGCTCTGGTTTACCCGAGTGTAGAAACAACGGAAGACAAGCTCATGGTTTACCCGAGTGTAAACAACTGGGAAGACAAGCTCATGGTTTACCCGAGGTGTAAACAATGGGAAGACAAGCTCATGGTTCACCCGGAGGTGTAGAAACAACAGGAAGACAAGCTCATGGTTTACCGAGGTGTAGAAACAGCGGGAAGACAAGACCATGGTTCACCCAGGTGTAGAAACAACAGGGAAGACAAGCTCATGGTTCACCGGGAGGTGTAGAAACAACGGGAAGACAAGCTCATGGTTTACCCGGAGGTGTAGAAACAGCGGGAAGACAAGTCATGGTTTACCCGGAGGTTAGAAACAACGGAAGACAAGACCATGTTTCACCGCGGTGTAGAAACAACGGGAAGACAAGCTCATGGTTTACCAAGTGTAGAAACAACGGAAGACAAGTTAATAGTTTACCCGGAGGTGTGAAACAACGGAAGACAAGTCATGGTTACCCAGGTGTAGAAACAACGGAAGACAAGCTCATGGTTCACCCGAGGTGTAGAATAACGGGAAGACAAGCTCATGGTTTACCTGGGGGTAGAAACAACGGGAAGACAAGACTCAGGGTTTACCGGGTGTAGAAACTAACGGAAGACAAGCTCATGGTTTACCGAGGGGTAGAACAACGGGGAAACAAGCCATGGTTCACCCGGGCTTCTAACAATGGTAGTTAGGTAATTACTCACCGGCCGGCAGTCAAGGGTTACGTCATCAGACCTGATGCTCTGACTGCCGGGCCGGCTTGACTGACAGTGTCATGAGACTCTCCCTATTCAACACTGGAGAGTCACCAGCTCACTGATATACTACTGGAGTTCATCAGTCAGACCTGCTTGAGAGTTGTAGACTTTCGCAGTGTGGTGCTGGTGACAGGTCTACAGTGCTAACGAGACTCCCATATACAACACTGGAGATTCACCAGCTCCCTGATACACCTAGGAGGTAAGACTCTCCATATACACTGCTGGAGAGTGTCAGCGGTTCTCCCCTATACAACACTGGAGAGTTCACTGGGTCCTGATACACCTGGGAGGTTCAACAGACAGACCTGGAGATTGACTCTTCGTGCTGGTGACGGCCTTGAGACTATCTACTGGCTTATTCACCGTACCGACTGTGTTCCTGAGACTATGTACCTGAAAATGGACTGTTGTACCTGAACTTATGTACCTGAAAGTGTGTGACACTGGTAACAGGTGGTGTCTTGTGTGACACGGTAACAGTGGTTCTTGTGTAACATGGTAACAGGTGGTGTCTTGTGTGACACTGGTAACAGGTGGTGTCTTGTGTGACACTGTGGTGTCAGGTATTTAGGGTGTAGTCAGTCAGAGTTTGTGACGATGGCAGACACAGGTTGAGTCGTGTATTTGATTGTGTCATAACGCGGTGAAAAGGTTTTTAGAGATGGGTTCATGATGCAAGGAAGGTGTCTTATGGGCACAGAGAGAAGGTGTCGTGTGACACAGAAGAGAAGCGTGTCGGTGACACCGGGACGTGTCATGTGACACAGAGAACAGGTGTCAGGGGACCCCGTGAGCGTGCCATAAGACAAGAAGTATCATGAAAGGTGTGGTAGTGTCCTGCGTGACACTAGAAGATGCACGGACTGACACTACACCGAAGTACTTGATTTTACTTGGACTTTATCTTGTATGTGATTTTGTGTAAATAGGTTTTACACAGATTATTAGATTATATGTTTTTATTCAGATTATATGCTTTTATATTAATAATATATATTTAATATAATAAAAATCTGAAATACGATATTTTACTAGTATCCCAAACAGTCGGTTGTTACAAATGCTTCTTATTTGTAATACCTGGAGGTGAACCGGGGATCATATGTTCCAGGGAAATAACTGTTTGGGGTAAAGCTTGGTTTACGTAGTACCTGAATCTTTGTGTGCAGTCATTTTGTGGTAGGTAAGATTCGCCTCTATCTAACAATGGTAGTTAGGTAATTACCTCACCGGCCGGCAGTCAAGGGGTTACGTCATCAGACCTGATGTTTGACTGCCGGGCCGGCTTGACTGACAGTGTCATCGAGACTCTCCCTATTCAACACTGGAGAGTCCACCAGCTCACTGATATACTACTGGAGTTCATCAGTCAGACCTGCTGAGAGTTGTAACTTTCGCAGTGTGGTGCTGGTGACAGGTCTACAGTGCTAACGAGACTCCCATATACAACACTGGAGAGTTCACCAGCTCCCTGATACACCTAGGGAGTGTAGAGACTCTCCCATATACACTGCTGGAGAGTGTCAGCGAGATTCTCCCTATACAACACTGGAGAGTTCACTGCTCCCTGATACACCTGGGAGTGTTCAACAGACAGACCTGGAGATTGACTCTTCGTGCTGGTGACGGCCTTAGACTATCTACTGGCTTATTCACCGTACCGACTGTGTTCCTGAGACTATGTACCTGAAAATGGACTGTTGTACCTGAACTTATGTACCTGAAAGTGTGTGACACTGGTAACAGGTGGTGTCTTGTGTGACACTGGTAACAGGTGGTGTCTTGTGTGACACTGGTAACAGGTGGTGTCTTGGTGTGACACTGTGGTGTCAGGTATTTAGTGGTGTAGTCAGTCAGAGTTTGTGACGATGGCATGACACAGGTTGAGTCGTGTATTTGAGTGTGTCATAACGCGGTGAAAAGGTTTTATTAGAGATGGGTTCATGATGCAAGGAAGGTGTCTTATGGGTACGAGAGAAGGTGTCGTGTGACACAGAAGAGAAGGCGTGTCGGGTGACACCGGGGCGTGTCATGTGACACAGAGAACGGGGGTCAGGGGACCCCGTGAGAAGGCGTGCCATAAGACAAAGAAGTATCATGACAAGGTGTGGTAGTGTCCTGCGTGACACTAGAAGATGGCAGCGACTTGACACTACACCGAATACTTGATTTTACTTGTGACTTTTATCTTGTACTGTGATTTTGTGTAAATAGGTTTTACACAGATTATTAGATTATATGTTTTATTCAGATTATATGCTTTTATATTAATAATATATATTTAATATAATAAAATCAAATACGATATTTTACTTAGTATCCCAAACAGTCGGTTGTTACAAATACTTCTTTATTTGTAATAGCGGAGATGTAAACAACGGGAAGACAAGACCTGGTTCCGTGTAGAAACAACGGAAACAAGCTCATGGTTTACCCGGACTTGAGAGCGCCAAAGAATAAAATAATATTTTTTTAATTCAAGTTTACATTGGATTTTGAAAAACCCAATTATAATTGCAGTGCAAGGAGCCACTGCCATGCCATGGCATTATGGCCAAAACTAAATCTAATGCCTTATAGACTATTAATACTAAGAAAATTGTTTGTTATAGTTAAACATTAACATGTTTATAGAGATAATAAGTTTACTCAATTACAATCGAGGATTTACATTGTGACAAAGTGTTTTGTAAGATGGAACAATAGTTATTGCAATTATATTAAGGGAAATAACAGTGAATTGTTGAAAGTTTTACAGTATGAGATTTGTTTGTTGAGTAGGTGGTTTTTGAAAGACAAGGTTATTTTATTTACTGGTGAATTGATTTTGGGCTTTTATGGCATGTTTTTCAGGGTGATATGGCCCTTGGGATTCAAAAGGGGATCTGTGTCTGTTGTTATGGGTCTGGGTCCTGTTAACGTTGGTGAGAGAATTTTGGGGCGGAGGTTTATATTAAAGTGAATTATTTTTAATCAAAAGGCAAACCACAAGGGGTTTTAAAAGGCAGGGCAGGGAAAGGATGCAGGTGGAAAGGTTTAGCGGGAGATGGATGAAAGTAGTGATGGGAGTGCAGCAGAACAGTGGATGGATTGAAAGGGTGCAGAGATCGAGGTAGAAGGGACTGAGGGAGGGTAAAGGGATAATCTTCAGAGTTTTGTAGTAAGTCAGTTTCTCAAAAAGTCAACCGGGTAGGGTTAAAGGAGGGTCCATCTGCAAGAAGGGAAGGAAAGAAAGGGGCAGACCAAAGGCCGTTGGAGGAAACCCCCGTCCGTTGTAAATGGACAGTCCAACAGAATATGTCAAACATACCTGGGGCCTGAAAAATGCCCAGAAGGGCAGGAGCCCTCCCAAGATGCCCATGTTTAAGATGAGTGTGGCAATGCGAGCGGGGAGTGAGTCTCCCAACCCGACATTGGTGACAAGAAGAAGGCCAGAAACCTTAAGGTTTTTAAAAATGAAGTTTTTATTTACGGTCAGACCAGCGTTCTTCCAAGGGCGAAGGTGGGTAGCAAGCCGCAAAATAGTCCAAAAAGGAACACCTTATATGAAACTGGAAGGTCATTACTTGCCTGAGGTGTCTCCTGTTCAGCCTTCTCAACAAAACAGGACCCAACAAAAAACAATACTTTTTGCGCCCAAAGATACCAACCAAAGGTGAAAGAAGAACTAGGGGTGAGGGGTAAACCACGGATGCCTGTAAAGCACTAAGGGAGTCTGAAACAACAAATGGTGACACAGGCATAATAAAATGGATAAATTTAAAGAATGGCATACAACACCTAAAGATGCTGCCAGGGTAAGATCCTCGCACGATGGTGGTCCGGAAGACTGCCGAACCGGGCCCCCGTCGGGACTTTGAAACCCATCGGTGTACACTGCGACATGGGATTGGGAACGGAAGTGGTCTAGAAAAAAGAGCGAGAAGCCGCCGTAGGTAGGCGGTTTCTGCAAAGGAAGAAAAGAACAGACCGAACAAGGAGGAACTTCCAAGGGGTAGGGAAAAGTTACAAGAACAATAGAGGTGGTGGGTGAAGGAAGACAGGAGTGAATGTAGACGAAGAAAAAGGGGAAAATAAGCAGGGGCAGAACGAAAAAAGCCCATTTTAAATCTGTTAAAACCTTTTTCATGGGGGAAGGGGGTTGCAAAAAGGTTTTGAGGAACATGGAATCTGTGCATCCCCCGATCAGACCCCAAAGGTGAATGTTTTTTGCAAAGGCTCCAACCGGGAAAGGGCCCTGCACCGGGGTAAGTGTCCCTGGTTTTTGGATGGGGGGAAAAGGTGGAAAAAAGGGGGGGCCCCTATATCTGGTCAC